>UESW01002246.1:50184-256760 GCA_900491605.1 Calamus simplicifolius
TTGTCAAACCCTGCTATGCATGTTTTATTTAGATGTGCATCACTATCTCATACTCTTTTGTTGCAATATGGGCATGATGCTTTGAACATGTGTCACCTCTGTAGCCTTGATATTTGCTGCACATGTTTCATTTAGCTTTGCATCATTATCTCATGATGCTTTGAACATGGTTTGCCTTGGTAGCACTGTAGCCTTGATATCTTTATAACGATAGCTGTAAGAATATCAATGTTCAATGTGAAAATACATTTTATTATTTGCTGAAATTTCGGTCATAAGTTCATTTAAGGTAACTCCATTGGACATCAATATTGCTATTATTTATTTATATTATCAAGTATTATCTTTTTAGGACCAACAAATATAATGTCTCACCTGTTATCATGCGTTAAATTTTTCGTAGATGAACTCTTTATTTGATGACACATCATTTATGAGGAGCATCTTAGTTCTATAATCAGCAAATTATAATGATACAAAATCCAATTCTTTATTTTTTTAATCCTTTTCTAAAAGAGTAAGGTAATGATCTAGGACTTCTCACCCAATAAGGCTAGCCAAAAATTATGATTTGGGTTCCTTCAATTTATTTATGCATTTGAGATCTCAGTGTATAATCAATGTAGGACTCGCTTGCATGAGTCATCCAATACTCTTGTTTAAGCCATGGCATCTTTATCAAGAAAAGGGTCCAATCATAAGCACTATGATTAAGGGTGTAAGAGAACCAGATAATATCCATCCGTATATATTTTTGCATCATACTTTATCTGGATATGGATGTAAAATATGAGGTTCCAACTAATGTCTGTATTTGTATCCATATCCATCAAAGAAAAATAGATACAAATATGGATAAACAATTTATTATTTGATCCTTATCCAAATATTGGTTTTTTTGTAACTCTATTTAATGTTATATAGTACTCATGATTTTTTAATGTAAATAAGTGGTCGTATTAATACTTGTACTCACAATATCCTATTTTTATCTGTATTTGTTTAAACAAATGGATATGAATTTTGCATCCTATTAAATCCATAATAGTGTCCATGTTTGTTAAATAGAAAATAAATATGGATATGAATATACTAGTATCCAATCTCTGATCCATTTTCAGTCCCAACCATGACTAGCAGCCAATCACAAAAGGCTCTGTATTGTAGCATCCCTTAATCACACATCGTTTGTAAGTTAGGTTTGCTTTGATAACATTTGCAACATTTCAGGATCTCACCCGAAATTGGTAGCCAAAATATGTTAGTTGTGGTCCTTGGCATTGGTTAGATGCCTAAGACTTCACTAATGTACAATTGATGTGCGACTAAACACGCTTGTGTGGATCCTCACATACTCTCTTTAATCTTTGTCAAGGAAAATGTACAATCATAATCGCCACAATTGGCCCATGGTCAACCCAAAAGGTCTTGTGTTGTAATGTCCTTTGATCATATCAGGGCCATTAGTGTTGATATCATTTGTAATGACTTATGATCTCAGCCAAAAAAATTAACCACAAGTTGTAATTGGGGTCCTTGGCCTTGTAAGTATCCAAAATCTCTCAGGTGTATAACAAATGTGGGACTAAACACACACTCTCAGCCAAAAAAATTAACCACAAGTTGTAATTGGGGTCCTTGGCCTTGTAAGTATCCAAAATCTCTCAGGTGTATAACTAATGTGGGACTAAACACACACTCGTAGGTTTCTCTTGAAAAATCATGAAAATTAAATAAGACCATGAATTATAACTTTTAGTTACCTTTTTTGAGTGATGTCTTCATTTTGTACAAATGGTATTAGTGTTGATCTAGTTCACAACCCATATGTGATTAGAAGGTCCTACCATGAGCCCTTTAGGGATGATGACAATCGTTGTGTGAGGGAACCTTGACGAGAATACTAAAATTAAATGAAAGAAGTTTAAAAGGACCGATGCAAGCATATGTAGTCCCACATAGTTATACACAAGCTCTACTGATACTAAATTAGCAACATGCCAATGGTTCAGGCCAATACATCCTTTTCTCTTATTTTTTAATTTTGTCATAGTTTCTCATTTTTTTCTTTTTCTATGTGGTTTGGGTTGGTTTGGGGTTAGGGTGAGGCTTGTAGCTGCCCTCTCTCTCTTATTTGCCTTCAAAATTATTTAAGTAAATAGTATAAACCTTTCCTTTCTATTTACTTAAGACTTCTTATACAAATAAGACACTCTCATTTGAATTTAACAAACATATTAAAAAATTAAATTTGTCAATAATAAAAAGTCAACTCTTCCTCTTAAGAATAAATTTAGATAATTTCAGAAGATCTTAGTTTAGCAAATAACAGGTTAGGGTATTTTAATTTTCAATAAAAATTTTAGAAAATTAATTTAACTTAGAAATAATGAGAAAAAAATACTGAAAAAATTTATTGTAAAATATAATTTATAAGGTTTTTATCAATGCTTGGTTGAAATTACAGGATTTTTAGAGTTAGACAAGATTACAATAGTAGGTCATAGATGTTTAGTATGAGGTTCATTGTTATTGTAATCCTATCTAAGTTTGAAACTCCATAGGTTTAAACAAGTGTTGACCAAAGTCTTACATGTTGCATTTAAAAAAAATTTGTTTTTTTTCTTATTATTTTTAAGTTAAATGAATTTTTTGTGATTTTTATCTTGATATTTACTAGATTTTCTAAAATTCTCTAAATTGTTCTTGCGACTATTTTGAATTCTATTTGAGGTTTAATGGTGAATATTTTATCTACCAACAAAGGAATAGTCATCAATATCCTTAGATGCCTTGGAATATTTTAAAATTTTGTCAACCTAAAATATTTCAAGTAGGGCCAACGACCCCCAGTAACACCTAGTAGCTTTTTTGAGCAAGGTCCTAGGTTGTTACAAATTATATCAAAGAAACAGAGTGTATCAAGAAAATCATTGGATATCCTATTTGGGGTCTCATCTTGATCTTGAATATTTCAAGATTTCATCAACAGAGTAGACATTGGATGAATACATATTTGGTTCATGATGGCACAACTCAACATAACGAGTGGAAGAATGATTAACCTAAAGAGATCAACTTTTTTTAAAAAAAAGAAAAATTATTTTTTTAGAGAAATTTTAGGTTTGTAGGATCTGAGATTTGCTAGGAACTGCAGGAGTTTTGTTCAAATTGAAATGTGTGTTCAAGAGGTTGTGTGATTGGTTCCTTACGAAATTGAGTAATTTATGTAAGTGTGTATGTTTGTCTTTGTACATGCTTGTAGGAACATTATATATTTTTTACTACTTGGTTCAAGGGTAAGAAAACCCTGAACAATAACATTTTTGGCTTTGAGGCACATTGGAAATTGTAGATTGTGACCAAAAATATTGAATGTCTATGGCTATTTATGCATTTGGAAGCAGGTCATAATAATGTTGTCATGGACACAACGTTTGTATCTACACATGTGGGTGTAAGTATGTATGCAAAAAAAATTGTTATACGTAAAAGAAAACAATTGTCATCACTGAATTTAAATCATGCTAGTTGTGTTATGATGATCATAATCGGTAATATTAGAATCAAAATTTGATAATGTAGAATTTAGGTGGAAAGCTTCACAAACTCAATTGACATTCTAGCTTGATGCCTGCAATATATCTGCATGAATCAAGAGCAGGTAAGAAGTTGCAAGACTGGAACACTAGACGAGCACCTTGAAATGATATTATGTTGGATGCATAAAATTAGACTTATTGATGTTGTCTTACTAGATTATTGATAACTAGATCCTAACAGGAAAAATAAGAAGTTTCTAATTGAATTGGAAGTGGTAAATGTGGTCAACATATTTTATGGTAAGCATTATAAAGTTTTAAAGCATTTGATTAGAAGCATAATTGGGAACAAGTTGTGGAGTGGATGAGGTAGAGCCCAAAATGGAATGTTTTATGACAGATCCAAATTCTGAAGGATATTCAAAGTTCTTCGTGTTTAAACTTTAAATGTCTGTTCTATGCTTGGTACTGTAAGAAAATGGCATCTCTAGTTTCAAAAGGTTCAATAACTTAAAATATTGTTGCATTGAGAAGCCAAGATAGGAAGGAGCTAAAATAGGAAATATTAGATTGAACTTGTAGCTTCAATAAGTTCCCTATATGGGCCATCATGATGACCTTGTGGTTATATGTTTCCAAGATGTGTATGGACCATAAACTCTTAACTATTGTAGATCAGTGTAAGAGCTGATGAGAAGGTGCAGATGATGAAGATGATGGGAAAGGAAGTAGCAGGACAAATCAAATGTCAGGTTTAAGGCTACAATTATGGGGATCTATCTTATTGAACATTTGAACAGTCGCTTTGTGCTGGAATTTCTTATTAAATTGAAGTTGCTTTGTCTCAGAATTTGGATTTAGCCTTGAACTCTCTTCAAGGGTGTTGGACACTATCTACTTATACCTATTACAGTTGTATGTCCTGTGCTTTGTTGATGTAGTTCGAGATGCAGACTTTATAGTATAGTTTCTAGATGTAGCTATCTATTCTTATGGACTGTGGACAATCTCCTCCAAGATAGTTGATATGGATGCCCTCATTCTATGCAACAGATCAACGTTCTAAGTTACAACAGTGTTAAGAGGTCCAAAAAGATTATTTCAGGGATTTATGTATGCAAAAGATAATATTTCTACATGTAGATGCCTCTACATATCTTTGTCGTATATATGAGTTTAGTATTCAATTCAGATTCGATAGAACTTGACTCTTATAGAACATATCCCATGTACTGCCAAGGCTTGTGTCCCAAACAACTAGGTTCAAAACGTGCTCTATTGAACTAAGGTTGAGCCACTCCTAATCGAGCTGAATCAATCTGTTTCACCCTATTTCAAGCAGTACCAACCTGTTTAGGTGGTCCAAGGATTGAACCAAGGCATCTTTTCCTCTTTGATTTCCCCTTAATCCCAACCCTGGTTGTGATTCTCCTATCTAATATTGTTACCATCACTGCCCACCCCCGCTGATTGCCCCTAACCTCACTAGGCCCTCTTTATCGTTCTATCCCCATTCCCTCCGCTTCTACCTCATCTTTGGCCTCTTCAATTGCAGTGGTGATGGCAATGGCAGTGGCCACAGCGAGGCCATCAACTATCTTGTTCTTGAAGTCAGCCCTATCAAGAACCTCTCATCCCTCCCAGTTGAGCTCAATCAAGAGAAGAACAAGAAGAAAATGAATAAAAGAGGTTTGGGGTGTATCAATGCTCAACTAACATGGTTGAACTACTGTGTGCCATATCATACGATCTTGGTACCTGGCCAGCATTGGTTTGGCTAACCTTATGTACCACAAGATGTTTACCATGTTGTCATGCCTTATATTTTGACATCTTGCATTGTTTTTATCATGGAATGACAAAAAGAAAAAAAAAAAACTGTTATTCTATCTTGTGTTTAAGTTTAGGTTACAAAGATTGCGTAAAAGCATGCTCTCTCTAAAACTTAGTTGCTAGAATCGAGAGCAGCTGCAAGAGCAGATGTAGGTGCAGGTAAGTGGATGATTTAGAGCCTTATGAAGTGGGTGTAGGTTTGAGATTCCAAGAAGCTTCTAAAGCGGTTGAATTATGCTAGGTAGATGATTCCAATTACTAAGGTCCAAAAGTAATAGATTGCCATGATGCCCAATTCATGAAATTTATAAAGATGTGTGAGATATGCAAGATGAACACAATTTGATGTTAAACGACCGCCAAAGATACAGTAAAATTCTCAAAAATTACACCTGCATTTGATGAGATCCTAGATAACCTATGTACCTGAGGACTGCATTTTTCACCTTGAGATTTTGTTTATCTAAATTGCTGTTTACATAAAGGAACAAACAGTTTCGTTGTCTTATTTGTTTTAAACACCTTTTGTTACATTGAATATTCTATTCCTGTTTCTTAGACTCCACGGTTGTCATATTTATTGTTTTCATGATCAAAATTCCATCTCCTTCACACTTCTTAGTGCTAATTTTCCTTTCTATTTCTTTTTTTCCTCTTTTCTTCTAAAAGAAGCATGCCTAGTGTAATCTGTTGATTTTTAGGCATCATTACATGATGTTCTATTCAGTAGATACTGAACCTATGTTAGAGCAAAATTCACCCTGGTTAGATTGCTATATGCTAATGAGCCATGTGTTTAATCTGTCACAAAATAATGTACTTTGACACATGCATCCATGCATGATATTCTACTTTTCTTGTTCCAAGTTAATTATCCGTCTTGCAAAGATGATACTCTCTTTAGCAATATTGGCATGAGACCGAACTAGCAATTTTGGTACTGATGAAGATTATAATTGCTGACAGCCTGTTCATAAATGGATGCTTCGCCATGTTTATCTACCCTGCTTACGCAATGGTATATCAAAGGTAATAGTCTTCCCCATTATGGATTTCCTAAGTAGATTTGAAGCATAGTTGGGATGCTGTCTTCTGAGGTGCTCCATACTTTCTCTTTCATTATCAGTATGTCAAGTCATGCATTGGTGAATCAAACATGGTTAATCGTGCACCGCACCTTTGCTTTCAATATTTTTTACTGCAAGCTAGAGATATAATTGCTTTTAGTCAAAGCCATTCGTTATATCTGAAAAAATAACCAGAAAATATATGATGCCATTGTTTAAGTTTGCCTCTTGAATTAAAGAACATGATCATTCAGCTTCAGGGAAACTGATGAGTTGATTGGTTAGAACTGGGATTCATCTTACATGAATATTTTCTGTTTCTTTCTCGGTTTATAATTTAAAGTATGAAATGTACCATCATGTTGCCTATATAGAGTGACCTATTTCTTCTTCCAGCATAAGATGACCATAAAGGGCCTTCAGATATTTTCTATAATCTATTTTGGACTGTGAGTGAAAAGTCTTGAAGGTTTTGGTTATGGTCATTGTTATCCTGCAACATCAATAACCACATTTTATATTTTGGGGATACCAGTTTGTTATCTAATTTGGAGTAGTAACAAGCTTAATTTATTTTTGAGTCTCAATAGCTATGACATGTTTTGTCAATTCTTTTCTTTTTTTTAAGGTGAACTATGTCTACAAATATTTAATCTTCATTCTGTCATTTGGGTCTTACTGCAGGGAGTTGCTGTCCTAATCTCATTTTTTATTTCTGCTGTATTCCATGAGGTACATCAGAAAACTTCACTTTAATTCTCTATTGCAATTAATACATAAAAAATATAAACTTCCTTAAAAAAATGCATCCATATCCTTGTTTCAAAATGTCTTTTCTTGTTTGACTTGTAAATCCTTAAGGGCATCCTAATGCACATAGTTTTGGCCATCGCAGGTTTGGGAGAGTTAGATGTACACAGCCTTACCCCTGTTGTGTCATGGCTTACTCTCCTGACTTGTTAATCCTATGCAGCATAATATTCAGCATTGATTACTCAATTTGTTTCTTCCTTTTTTTTTATAACTAGAATTAGGTCATTTTTTATTGTTGTGGTGATGCCTTGTGTTTTTCTTGAACATTTAATTCAAAAGATACAGGGCAACTTTGACTCTGTAAGAATGTCAAAAGATGACTATTTTTTCCTACATGTTGGTTCATTATGAATATAAACATGTACAAACCATGGAAAGCTTTATTTGGCTCCCAGCATATTGGGCAGATCATTGGGCTCAAAATTATTTGCCCTTTGAGCAAATTTACTATGGCATGCATGCATTTTAATCTATTAACAAGTGAACTGAGAAAGAATCAAAATCTCTAGTAAGGATGTATTTTATTTAATGGGATAGCAATCTTCAGAAATTTACTTTATTAATTGCAAGTGGTCTCTGTGAGAAAATTGTTTTCCTGTTTAGTCAATCTCAAAATGCTCCCAAGTTTCAGAATTCTGGACTTCATCCCTTCCTTTTTTTAGTTACATGTCAGGTTAAAATTTCGTATATCCTTTCCTTCAGTTTCAAGTCAACATGAATTTGTTCTTCAGTTGGCCTACAATTCATCTTTTTGGCACAATATTAGCCAAATTACAAAATATTTCTAGCAACCCAAAGCTCACTACATCTCTTTGTTAGTTGAACCCTAGCACAAATAAACTTCAAGAACAGCTAACATTTATCTCAGTAACAAGTACTACAATGACGTCCTTTTGATAACCATGGTAATGTCTTAGTAGACCTTTACTCCATAATTATTTATTTGATAACCTCTTTCATTTTAATGCGAGGAGTGAACTTTTGTTTGTTCCACTTCTTTTTGAAAGGGGGCGATGGAGGGGGGCCAGCATATATTGCCTCCATATTGTTTGTATAACAAGTGGCATAATAAAAGTATGGTATTCTTAAATGCTTATCCATGATATGGCCGCTACATTTCCTTGTACACCAAGTTACTTCAATCTACTGATAGCTAAAATTTTATAATTTTTGAACAAAAAAAGGTGCTACATGTCTCATTTTAGTGAAACGCACTCATGTTCATGATTATGCCTTGTTATTTCTTTCTCAACAGACATTGAATAATTACAAATTGAGAGGTTCTTATCATGTAAACATGTTTGGACTGCCAAGTGGCTAATCAGTGGAACAGTTTCTTCCCACATAAGAAAGTTCCGAGAAGAGAGATCCAATGATTAAGATTTTCAATTTTTTAGGAGCTATTCTGGTTTCATTGTCCAGATCTTTTCAGGGAGCAGTATCAAGTCGATAATCTACTGGACATCTAAATAGGTCCTTAAGAACTTTGTAAATGCCTAGCTAACATATCTGTACAAGATTAAATTTCTGAGGACTTGGAAGCAAAGGGTGAAGAGGAAGGGGTTAGGATGGCATCAAATCTTGTGATCTAATTCATGCCTCTTTGGTCCACCTCTTCTCCTCAGTCAACTCCAGGATGTGAAGAAGATATCACGTGGATATGGTAGATCAGACCCTTACAACCCCATAGTAACCAAGACCTAACCAAGACCAATTAGTGAGCTCTATAAATGATATTTCAATTTTTCTATTTAGCATTGTGTTTGTTACCAACTTAAAGTTCACAATGGTCTGACTTTGAAGGGGAATCAGTTAAAAATGAACTCTCATATGCTCTTGTATCAAGGTTTGCTGATAGTGGTCCAATCGCATAGATAAATTGTAAGAAAGCTAGCTTCCATCCAAATTTAGCTTATTCATAATCCATCCAAATTTTGCTAATTTATAATCATGAATTTATTAAATAAAATCTATCTCATACATTCACCCCAAATTTATTTCTCAAAATTCTAAACCAAGTTCTGAACTTTTCATGTGCTTTTACAAAACATGCCTTCACCTTTCTGACTTAGCCTTTGATATACTCAAAACAACTCACTAATATGCTCCATATTCACATAAATCCCTTGATACTAAAAGGAAAATCATGTACGTTTAGGGCAAACCTATTCAGTTGCCAACAAGTTGACTGATTTTGGCATCATGGCAACCAGGTTTATGACAGTAAAAGAACAAAGTAAATTTTTCAGAGTCAAACCCACATGGAGATTCACATAGATGATAAGATGGTGCATGATATTTAATTGAGGCAGGTGGCGATCCAAGACAATGATCTCGAGATTTGGGGATAAGCAAACTTGAGGTGACAATGTTGGTTTTATTACTATATCTCTTTTGGGGTTTTAAAGGTATTTAGAGTACCCATTAGATAAACCTTATAGCATAATTAATATATGAACTAATCCATATATCTGATATTCTGTATCACTGCTCATGGCTAGTACCTTTAACTTTCTCTAGCAATTTTAAAGAAATTTAAATTTTAGTTGTTTTAGTTGATTGTGTGCTCTTTTTCTTTTTCTGTTATTGTTGAGTAATACATTCATTCCTTGGTCCTTTTTAGATGCTTATGAAATGATTTATGGTAAGCACATTGAGACTCAAATAGCGTGCCTGTGTTTGCCATTAATTTATATGCTGCTCATCATTGTGCCTTCTAACTCTTAAGATTATCAATTTTCTTTTCATGGTTCCTTTCTTTTTGTTTTTGTTGATTCTTTTTTCAGCATTTTTTCCAAACATTATTTTACTTCCTACAGCTGTGCATTGGTATCCCTTGCCACATATTCAAGTTTTGGGCTTTCATAGGGATAATGTTTCAGGTATGGTTTTTTTCATATTTGAATTTTGCTCTAATTATGGCATATGGTATGTATCTACAACATGCAACCTAAGAAACTTGACTAGTGACTAGTGAGGGAGTTTTTGTATAAAAATAACCAAATCCATTGATTTACTGAAATGAAATCATTAATTGTATATTGTTCTCTTTAATCTGGTTGGTAACCATTTTGCAAATATTAGAATAAGATGATGACACTTCAAGTTTTCTGCTTAAAAATTTGAAAATACAATTAATTACACACGCATGCCGACACACAAGTAGGATTGTACATTAAGATAATTACATTAGCTTTTATACCAGTGCATATCCTACATTGGATATCATATGTTACAGCCTAGCCTACTTAGTGGAGGATTAGGAATATACATGAGGAATTTGTTATGCTGCTTTCTTTGTTGCGTCTACCTTTGTCGACTTTACAATGGGTGGCAATTTTTGACCAAACTTGCAAAGTTAATGCGAAGCATATACAAAATATGTGCGTTTGGGTTTTACATAATTAAACATGGGTCATAAGCAGGTGGACTCAAATTACTATGTTTCTTTGTAGCAATAACTTTTTACCTAGGATAACAAACCTACTTCAACAACTCCCTAAAAAGTTGAACACGCATTGCTTCCTAAGCATCTCCTTTTATAGTTCTTAAAATGTCCACTTACTTGAACCCAGACACACTTCTAATTCTAAAAACTAGGACCTATTAGGTAGTGTTTGACTCCCCAAAAGCTATCCCTGGATAAATGTACAGGATAGCATTTATCCAGGGGATAGCTGAAGGAATAAGCACCTTTTTAAAATTACAACTCTGCCATCAAGGGATAACTTTAGTTGTTTTTGGGTTCCCTAGGGAATAAGTTTAGTTAACCATGGGTTATCCCCTCTGGTTAAACTTTTTCAGACATATCCCTTCTAGTAATAGTTTTTAGGGATAAGGGGGGATATCCAAGTTATCCCCTCTGGTTAAACTTTTTCAGACATATCCCTTCTAGTAATAGCTTTTGGGGATAAGAGGGGATATCGATATCCCCCCTTATCCCCTATTTCAAACACTCCCTTAGGGTTTAAGGACTTGATAGACCTTGAATAACTTTTTATTAATTAGGTTGGGTTGACATGGTGATGATGCAAACTCTTTTCAACAAAAAGCTTCCACCTCTAGCTCGTTCAATAAGTCAATTTTGGTTTACCTAGCTATGTAGATAGAGTCCACCTAACTAATAGATAGATTGGCATTTATCAATCGAGTCGATAAATGGATATGGATGGTTAGGTGGATGGATGGATAGATAGATTGATGATGGATGAACCGGCCAACCAATCAACCAACTCAATTTTACATATTTCTTAGGAGCAATAACCTTTTACCTAGGGCAATAACTTGCTTCAAAAACTTACTAGAAAGTCGAGCATGGACGCATCTCCTTCAATGGTTCATATTTTGTAAAGTGTTCGCTTATTTGAACTCACGCCCATTTATAATTCTAGAAACTGGATTTTTTTATTTAATGAGTCAATTTTAGATTTAAGGACTTGGTTTGATAGACTTTGTGGATGGATGGATGATATTTACCCTTAAGATGGTCATGTATACTAAAATATGAATGGAAGGATATGCCAAGATATTTACCCTTAAGTTGTTAACATTGGTAAGTATACTAGAATCTTGAACATAGATATTGCTAGAACCCTATCCAACCTATATGTGGTGGAAACACATTACAAAACATGACTTCAGGATCAATGGGCTGGTGCTATTGTGTTAACTATGATAGGATAGGAGGATAGATGGATGGATGGATATGCCATGATATTTACCCTTAACATAGCTAAGTATACTAATATCTTGGACATATATTTTTCCAAGCCCTGTCCAACCTATATACAATGGAAACTCACAACAGAACATAACTTTGGGATCAATAGGCGGGTACTCTAATGTTACCTATGAAAGAATTGGAGGTGGCCATGTATGAAAGTGTACGAAGGATCATGTCAATTTATGGATTTCATCTTAACTTGCATGTGCTTGCAAAACCTTATGAATATTTAGGAGAGTAGATGTGGCTTGCTAGAGTTGAACTTGAATTTAGTGGCCAAATGTTAAGCATTAGTTAACAATTGCGGTGTTTCTTCTTAAGATTCTTTATGTAGCAGCTTTTGCTTCAATTGCACCCAAAAAAAAAAAAAATATTGATGTGATGAAAATGATCGAAGGATTACCTTGAAAGCATTGGTTGATTGAACTGGCAATAAAAGAAGGGTTTACATAGGACAGTGAAGGGGAGAGAGGAATAGTTGCAAAGCCTACAAACCGCCATCTATCCCGACTATCCTAGATTGGATGCATAAAATACTAGGTCTTGGATGCATTCAAGGACTTGATACCTTTATAATTGGCTTATCTCAATCGATATAAGTCAGTATAGATTGGATTGGTGATCGGGATGATCAGTACCATTGGCACTAAGTGGGACATGTGGAAGAAAGATGTCAAAGTTTCTTTTCCCTATTTGCTTTACGTGCAGGAGGAAAGAAATGGTTTCAAATCCTTAAAACAATGTGCCGATGGTAGTGGGCAGACCCCATGGTGCCAACGGCCCCTGAGGCTGAGGATATGAGGGGAGGTCCTGTGTCAAGCATTGTCTAGACACAAGACACTGTAACAAGAGAAGAAAGGAAGAAAGAGGGGAAAAATTCAGATCATGGACACTATACTAGAACCAAAATCGTAAATCTGATCATGGACTAACATCTTCTAATTCTAAATTATGGCCTAAATAATGCTAAAAGCCTTTAAACAACCGTGAAAAACCATAAATATGAGAAAAATAAAATGATAAAAAAGTATTTTAGTAAATTACAAGATGCCAAGCTATCTCAAGTGTTGGTATGGTACCAAGTCCCTAACCAGGATTTCAAACCCCTATGGATCTTATCCCACAATGGGAAGCATCTTCAGAAATTTTGAAAACATGGCAGTAGTCTGGCGTGACCATACTGTTACTGGGTCAAATTGTAAAAAATTGTTTGTCTTATCTCATAATTGTAAAATAGTATTGTATTAATGCAAGCAATAGAAAATTTATTGTGTGGAGTGTTAGATGACAACATTCTTGGTTATATGAAGAAAATGTGCACAATACATTCTTACTTTACGTTGCATTACTATTGTACCAGGTTCCTCTTGTCATCTTGACAAAGTACCTCCACAATAAATTTAAGAATGCCATGGTATGCAACTCTTTAATATATTTAGTGAAAAAAGATTTCATCTAATCTTCTTGTCATCTGGAAAGTTGAAAAAAAAATATTGTCTACTTTTCAATTGAGAAGCTATTTGCCAGCTTTTAAGTTTCATTGAGCACTGGCAGGTGGGAAACATGTTGTTCTGGTTCTTCTTCAGCATATATGGACAGCCTATGTGTATTCTCCTTTACTACCACGATGTGATGAACAGAAAAATGAGAGCAGAATGAAGCAAATATTTATCATCACGCTTGTTTCAAAAGCAGAGAATTTGAAGCTGCAGAGGTTTTGCGGTCTTTAGTTTTACCCAGGCTTGACAGTTCTACCCATCTGTACCTCGCGAGTAAAGCCCTTTATTTTATCCGAGTCCACCAGGGAGTGTGATTACTGTTTCATATGATTTCCAGATTTGAGTAGAACTTGATCGTTTTTCTCGATTTAACATGTATAGAGTTTCCTGTGACATCTTGGACACATGCCTTAGTTCGGCCTTGTTAGCATATTTAAAGATTCGGCTTCATTTCCGATATTTTTGAGTCAATAATTTTCAATGCCAGGAAGAAAACGCAGGCATAGAGGACCGTATGGATTTTTAATATTCCGCACTTGCGCCACTCTAATGGGAAAAAAAAGGAAAAAAAAAAAAAAAGTCATCGGGAAACTACCAACTAATTATTATGCTGGGGCGTACATTGGCTCGCCATCGATACTTCCGAGTTTGAAGATTTTGCAGTGGTTACAGATTTTGGGTTCGAATCCTGTGTCGTGAGCATTGGGATCTAGCTAATTGCACTACAGTTCGTCAAAAGAGACGATGTACGTTTAGTTGTTGACTTTGAGCTTTGAGGATTCAAGGAGATTACAGTCATAAAATACTCCATTGGTGGCCAACTCTGATTTATGGTTCACCGTCTGAGAGAGGTCTGGATGTGTTAGTAAAAACCCGAATGTTTATGTAAAAATCAACTCGGAAGCGTTCGTCGCAGACTTGCTGGATCTTCTTTTATTAGGTTTGGATGTGTTAGTAAAGTAGTAAAGACCAGAATGTCTATGTAAAAATTAACTTCGATGGAAGCGTTCGTGGTAGACTTGCTGGGTCTTCTTTTATTATTCGGGGGACTAATGGAGCCTTACTGACAGCATGTGGCTTTGGCTTCCTTGACTCTTCTGTCCCTATAGGGGGACTGATGGAGCCTTACTGAGGGCAGGTGGCTTTGGCTCCTTTGATTCTTCTGTCCCTATAGCGAAGCTTTATGCAATGTGAACGGATATCTCCCATGCTGCTAGGCAGCTTCCTGCACAAAGTCTGTTTATTGAAGGAGATTCTCTTTTTGTTATTTGATGGATTCGCAAGGGATTCTACGATTATGGGCTCATCAACCCTATGCTCAGTGATATATAGGGGTGTTCACAGTGTCGTCATCCGGCATATCTACTGAAAAGCTAATTTTGCGGCAGATTGGGTTGCGGCCTGTCCTCTTATTCTTAAGCAGATTTTGTACTCTGATATTTCTAGGCTGATTCGCATAGGCTGATTCGCACGAGATTAGTATGACTGTTCGCCTGTATAAAAAAAAAAAAACAAGAATGTCTGATTTATGTTTATCTATTAAACCTCGGAGGGTACGACCTGGACTCTATTTAGTTTTTTGTGGCGATTATGAGAATGCAGACCGAAAAATGCGCTTTCTCTTTCTCAATGCTGAGAATTATTAAACATTAAAAATATTGAAATATTAGGGGTTGTGAAAATGCGTTTAAGAATATATTCTGTTCCTTTCAACAAACGGGTTAAGAATATATTCCGTTCCTTTCAATTAACAAACTTCTTTGAAACATTATTCTTTGAAACATTATCGGGCGAAACTAATGAGTTGCGCTTGTTAAAAGGGCAGCATTCATCGTCCCAAGACATATAGAAATGAAGTGAGTGAAGATTTATAATCAGAATAATAAATACAATATAAAGCAGTTGTTAGATTAGATGAAAGTGGACCGAATGGAACGCCCGCATAGCCATGGGCCTCCAAGGCCAATCCTGCACCGCGGTGCCATAGCAGCACCAGGACAGAGATCACGATAGTTTGACGTAAAAAGCAAAAAGGTAGGACGCTAGTGAAATCTTGTACAATTTTCCTGCTTTGAAAGTTATTTAAAACTAACGTTTGAAGCAGCTTGGAGCGAAATATTGTTTTGTGGACGATTTAAAACGGTGCAATACTTAGACACGGAAAACACAGAATGGTTGTTGAAAAATGATTTAGTATAACAAAAATACAATCTGTATGCGCAGGTTCCTTCAGCTGGTACACTGTAAAAAGCATGAAGCAAACGATCAAATGCTAAAAATAGGGTGAAACTGAAATCCACCAGGAGAGAAGCAAATTGCAAAGCCTGAGGCATGTCATCTTAAAATTTTGAGACTTCCAGACAGGCGTAGAGAAAAATCTCATTTTAGCATGGTAGAATACGTGACTAAGCTTGCAGAACAGCTTTGTGAACCATGGTCTCCTTGTGAATCTGGTGGCAGCTTTTTTCGACAAGATCAAGCAGCTTTTCCAAGTTCATTGCCCATGAGTTGAGGATGTCATTGCTGTCCTTGGCTGTCTGAAAGCAAACAATTCCCATTGGTCTGTCTATCTTTGCAATCAGGGATTTTGACACAACCATATCTGATAAATGCTTCTCAGCTTCCTGAACAATAAAAAGTGCAAACCATAAAACTTTAATAATCATTTTTCTATTAAAAAAAAAAACAATGACAAGCTAGCACAGTGCAGAATTCACACAGGATAAATGGGATAAACATCAGCGAACCAGACTCGAGATGAAAAGGATATATATGGTGCCAAATTAATGAGAATCAAAAAATTGAGTGCAAGATTATGAGCATCAATCACTTTGATACTTTCCAAGGAAAAGTGGCGTAACTCCTCGGTCATCTTATTCAGTGAATAACTAGCAACACAGTTGGTTCTTGTGAAGCCCCAAAAAAAGGTATAAAATGAAAGCAGCAACCAGGTCTCAACATACATGAAATTCCAATATTTTCCTTTAGGTAGTGTTTGAAATAGGGGATAAGAGGGGATATCCCCCCTGGATATCCCCTCTTATTCCCAAAAGCCATAACTATAAGGGATAGCTGGGAATAAAGTTAACCAAAGGAATAATCCATGGTTAACCATGGGATATCCCCTCAATTTATTTCCTAGAAAATGCAAGAATAGCTAGTCATCCCTCCAAATAAGAGTAAAAAAAGTTATCCTATGGATTTACCTTTTTGCATTTGATATGATCAATGGAATAGCCAAGGGATATCCCTAGGGTTAGTCAGGGAACAAATTCTATCCCGTACACTTATCCATGGATAATATTTTTTCTATCAAACACTACCTTAGTAATTAATACATGAGAATACAACTGGCAATTTATTGAGAACAAATATGGGCCACACAACAACATTTCACACTTAAGCTATTCTAAGAACAGCTTGACTAAAAGGTTGATCAACATGAACAGATATTCTATTCCTTCTAAACAAGAAATTATTATGCCCAGAGAGTAGGTTTCCACTTTTCCCTCTCCAAGTAACAAGCCATGAAATTGGCCCATCAGAATTGGTGATTCAACACAATTTCACAAAGACCAGAAACAAACATGAGCAATAAATTCAATGTATAATGCCTACAAAATATCATAGCCCCATGGACCATAATCCCAAAAGGTACTGCTCTCAGAATCCCTTTGACAATGTGTGGATAACCAATGAACGGAAGCTACAAACAACTTACTTCCACCTGCTTTCAAGAAGCTAATCTAATAAGACCACAAATAACCAGCATGGCTGATCACATATCTTCCTGACCCAATAGTCTCATGCTTCCAAAATCACTGCCATCAGAATTAAATTTGATCTCCTAAGGAGTAGCAGAGCCAAATATAAGTTGGATTGTCTAAAATTGCATCTTACAAAATGTAGGATTCTAAACCAAAAAGAATGAATAAAAAAGATTTATGTAACAGCTTCCAACCAGTTTGAGATTAAAGCTTTATTGTAGTGATGGTGGTTGTATTGTACACCTACAAATATTTGATATATGTCATAAAATATATACACATAGCAAAGCGAGTCACCACATCCCATTATTACCATCATTACAAGCTTCAATGCTTAACTCTGCAAGGCAGCCAATAAATGAGCAAAGCATCAACCTTTCCTGACTTGCCACAAAATTGAGCTAAAGCAAACAGTAATAGGTACCTTCCTTTCTCCAACTTTTCCCCCTTTTCAGAAAGAGAAAACTGGTGGCACCTTCACCTTATCCCGAGAGGGAAGAAGGTCTGGTAACTTCCATGTCCAGGTGCCTCCACCACCTAGGCTATAAAAACTAGCTGCTATATTTATCACAAAGCATTGGTTCTTACCCATGCACTTCAGCTGTAGTCAAACTTAGTATACGTCCATGTCCTCGTGCATTTACCACCTAGGCTCTGTAAACTAGGTGCTATGTTCTTATTCATGGGCTTCAAAAGTAGTCAAACTCATTATACATAATTAATCAGCACATTTACTTATGAAATGAGGTTAGCATGTTCCATCCAACACCTTAGATATTAGGCAAATATAATTTAGCAAGTCAACCTACAGCAGTTGACAACTTAGAACTCTTTTTAGGACAATACTAGATGTATCATTTTAATTGTTAAGTGTTCAATATCTCCTGCATATCCCAGAGTAGTGGTCCATATTATCATGTCTAAACGGTCTGCATTATGTAGCGGGAGTGAAGGTCTTAATTATCATAACTGGCAGCGGGCAGAGCCACAGTATCAGGATAGAGATCCCTTAAAATTTAGAAAGAGAAATCATATAGGAAGCAAAAATACAAGTAAGATTCTAGAGAGAAATCCAAATGGATGCAGCATCTCCAATTAAAAATTTCCAGGTAGAAGAACACATTAACCAAGTCTGTATTTATGATAAATATACATAACTTGCAGCTTCTTGCTAAATGAAAAGATCTGAAAATGAGTACCAACCGGGATTCAAGTCTGGTGAGACACCAAAATGTTTAATCCCAGAAAGATTCCAATACCAATCTCAGCCCTCCTGTCTTGTCTCAGCCATAATACATTATAATATTAATTTTAAATAGATCTAAATTATCATAAAGATTAACTTTTTCAAGTTCAAATATATTTAAAAATCAAATAAAATACTAAAGTTTTACAAATATTAAAAAAAAAAAGCATCTCAAGCGAGTACTAGAATGTCTAACTAAATCGGGGATCGAGATAAAATGAGACGCAGGTGTTTCATTCCATGAAAAAATTGGAACACCTCCATCCCACAATATTTAAAATCTTGGTACCAATTACCACTCTGGAGGTTGCTGAGGAAACAGAACACAGAATAAAAGATTCAACAAAGACAAGCTGGCAAAAGAATTTAAATAAGTTGTAGCTGAATTATTGAAGCTTTAAGGAGTCAGGTTGTAGTGGAATATAACCATGTAAAAGAAGGGATCTCACTTCATTGACCCAAAAAAGCTGTTTATTTATCAAGATGAACTCCATATGAACAAAAAAAAATGAACTTTGACCAGATGTAAAAGATGAACCAGTAAAGCCGGAGGTGTCAAACAAGGTAAACTGCATGGTTGCAGATGTGCTTGGAAAAATCTTCCCAAAAGCTTAATGAATAAGAATATGCAGAGTTATTACATGGGCATTTTTGAATGGGAAGCTACAGACAAACATCTGCTTGAGGCAATATTTGGAGATAGTGCTAGTTGAAGGGAAAAGTGTACATAAATGATCTTCTACATTCTAATGATTATCTTGCAAAACTTAGTTAGAGGAAACATTGCAATGAGAGTATAAAAGGCAATGATTCAAGTCTCAACGGGATAAGGGCTGTCTTGACCGTTCTGTCCCATCCCAAAGAGATTTCAGGACTGGTCACGGCAGTCCTGTCCAATCCTATCTTGGCCATAATGCATTATAATATTAATTTTAAATGAATCTAATTTATTATAAAAATATAAGTTTTAAAGTTCAAATATGTTTAAAATCAAATAAAACACTAAAGCTCAAATAACTTTTTTTTTAAAAAAAAGTATCCTAAGCAAGTACCAGGATGCCTACCCAAACCAAATTGAGAATTGAAACAGAGCATTCCATGGAAAATTGAGACACTCTATCCCACAATATTTGAAACCCTAGCAAAAGGTGCCCATTCTAATAAAGATCAAGCAGATAAACTTCAACATTAAGGCGGAACCAACATCAATATCTTTTGACTAGTCTATTTGCAAACTCTTCTATACTAATTCATTAGGTTGAATAGTACTATAAAAGTCATGCTTTTGGATGTAAAGATATCATGTGATTGAACACACTCATAAAAAAAAAGCTAATTGCGCAACCAAAAAATATGGTGGACTCAGTTTATATGAAGGTCAAGTAATTCAAATCTTTGACATAACTAATATAATACACCTCATGAAGGCAGTATAATAAATTATTCAGTTGCAAAATAGAACCAATGATCCTCAAAAGAGAGACATTACTTAACAGTGCAGCTCCTGTCACAGACAAAAAAATTCCTATTTTAATGTTTGAAAAGTATGCAAACATTGACAAAACCAGGTATTGTCCTATTGAAATCATATCCTGTAGTTAACAGTAAAAGTTAAACATATCTTAGAAACCAAAAGCATGAAGAAGACCATACAAGATCCAATGGACATCAATAGCAGTTGCGGCCAAACCCTCTCAGAATCATTTTAACACAGGAATTTTTACCCAACATTTTGCCATCCAAACCACTTGAAAACATTGCCAATGGTATGTTGCTACCATCATCACCATGGTGAAATCCTGATCACACAAGTCCCACTTCATATATGACCATATATGACCAGTCATATAGTTATCTGAAAGTCAATAATAGGTGGGCAAATAAAGATTATTTGGAAAAATTAAACACATAATTGCTAATGAGCACATTATGAAGGACCAACTGGAGAGCATAATTATGACCCTTGCACATACTTTAGTTCTTTCCTCCCAATTTTAATTTTGACTCAAGGAAGGTGCTTCCATTACACATTTATGTCAATGAACTTACTTAATCCTTTGAATCTTCTCCAGCCCTCATCATGAGCATGATTATTTAATTACCCTAAAGCTTCCCTGACAATATGAGTTCACTGGTGCACCTTGATCCATATTAAAGCCTCACACTAACAACTACAATCGCCAGCAGACACAGAGGTAGAACTTATGTGCGCTTTCATCGATAAGCACATGGATTTATTAACCTCAATAGAACAGCAAAGAAAATGAAGCATTAAGATACTTCAGCTTTGGGAAATGGTTGTGTTTGCATCCTCACCAGAGAGCTATCAAAAAGAAGAGGGAAGCCTCAATCACTACACATTCCTTGGGGGTTAGGAATGTAGTCAAATCGATAATGTAAGATAATGTGCATATGAAGAACAAATCTACATGAATGATCATGTTGAATAAAGGAAAAGGCAGCAAACCTGTAAACTCAGGCACAACAAATCAGCAAGCCTCTTTAAGGTAATCCTTGAATAATACTTGGATACTACCAAAATATTCTGAGAAGATGAAAGATTTGTAAATCAATAAAATTTAAAATAAATTAAAAATGAAAAGCCAAACAGAATAAATAAATAACTGAGCAACAGAATAATACATGTTCGATAATTCTCATTTTTAGATCATCTGCTGCCTTGGCACTCAAAGATCCTCCAAGCATATTCTTCTCATTCTCAAACTCATCCTTATACATCTGCCAAAGGCTTGTCCACTGGATAACCTCCATGGTAACTAGCTGCTTTAACAGCAGACTTATATGGTGCACCAACATAGAGAAGAGCATATTTGAAGATCCTATGTCAGAAGAAAATAATTGGACAGAAAAGGAGTGATGAAATAATCCAAAGAATCCCCTACCGGAAATTAGGATTTCGGAAAGATTTTTTTCTTCTAAAGTAGAGTTGAGAAGGCTTGATTGCATTGGGTCGTGTGGTGACAACACCAAATACCAGCAAATTTTCCTGAGCACCTAAAAAGAAAAGTTTATTCAGAAAATATTGCAAGATTAAAAAAATAAAAAATAAAAAACTGAAAGGCTGATATCTACCGGAATCCACTGTTCTGGGTCCTCTTTTACAGACGGAATATCATATATTGCTTTGTAACTACGGCAAATTTCCAGGTAGTCATTGTTATGAGAGTGATAGCTACACAAAAACAATGATCTAATTAATACTTATCCAATCATCATGGCACCAAATATAATAATATCTAAAAATCAAAGTAGACTGCACTTTTAATAGAGTATTACATGATCAATCTTCTTCCTAATAAATAGAACATCTCAGAATCAAATAACATGATTCAACAGTCACAAGCACAAGTAAAAACATAAATGCCAACTCACTCATGTCTCCAAGCTCACAACAAAATTAAACTGGCGAATATAAGATTTTTAACTTCAAAGCTACCATTATTTTATAGCTTTTACCAAAACTATGATGAAAAACTATTTTTATGCATGATGCCTCCTGTGAGCAAAGTGGAGGAAACAAATTCATGTAGCCGACCCATGTAGTTGGGAAAGGCTAAAATGAGTTGAGTTGAGTTGAGTTAAGTATGCCTCCTGTCAATATGACTTGCTGCATTTAACTCACATCTTGGGATCTAGTGCATTAGTGCTGGTATGATCACAACCTTAACTTACAGAACTTAAAGATACAAAATGAAAGAGAGAGTAAATGATAACATGTCATAAATGTAATGGGCATTGGAAGTACCAAGGATTATATTTTGCATTCAGCATCAAATAGGTACAGTGATGTGAATCATATTGTAGTCATACAAAAGTGCATCAGTAAACATCAAAAACAATATTCAGTGAACAATCAGAAAAGATGGCAGGAAATACTTGTGAAGCTAACATTAAAATTCCAGAATAAAATGGTGAAGGAGAAGAAAAAGGAAACAGAAGAATGCTCAAATAGCCAAATACAAAGAATCAACTCTCCACAGTAGAGTTGTTAAACAGCTTCAAAACACAAGAACTTGAAGAGCAAATAAGCACCACCATACCGAATCATTAGTTCATAGTAGATTCGCTTCAACTCTACGAGAGAAGGTATATCTGCAGGAGCCTCTTCAACAATATTATCACCTTCCTTGGGCTTTTTCTTCTCCTTTGAAGCATCTGCATCAAAAACCCGAGGACTGATTTTTCTCGACAAAATCTGTGCACGTACATAATCTTGGCGATCTAAGCATAGACGAACCTGGAAACAATATATATTCAAGTAATGGCATATGTCAGTCCATTAATGGTATTGAGTTATTTAAGCTAATGGATTAAGGTTGAAACATGAAATTGTACTTGTTCAAGAATGAATGCTATCTTTTCCGTTTTTGCCATTGCTCCAAAAGTTTCTACCTGAAGAATAACAGTCAGTTGACAAAAGAATATATTGTGTAATTTCACTCACTAACTGTAAGCAAGAAAATATGATAAGAAATCCAGTATAAACTAAGGCTCACTGTCAATGCACATGCAAGAATCCCTGTATATAAAGATAGAATTGTCAGGAAACATTTCAGCACATCAACTTACAGCAATTTCTTGCATCAAATCAGCAGCCTCAGCAATAAGGCCTTGTTCTTCTTTAATCTTGGCAAGCTTTTTTATCAGGCGTGCCCTCTCTATCTCAACATATATCTGTAAACACAGAATAAACTCAAATTGTAAGCTAGTAAATAAAATGAGCTATGACAGGCATCCTCCAATGTTATCACATGTTCACCTTTCCAGCAGAGATGCTGTTCAGTGTTTTGATTAATTCTATGCGCGTTTCAATATCAGGTGTCTCATCAATATACTGCATAGCTTGTTGTACCATGGCAGTGACTGCCTGTTTGCAACCAAACAACCATGAAAAAATTCAATTAGTACAACCAAGAAAACCAGATTAAAGCAATCAGAGGTGGTTTATCATAGGACGACCAGATAATGATTTCCAATGCAGAACAACAAAAAGAAGTTGATCATATAAATAGTTTATCAGAAATCCATATCCACTGTTCTTTTTTTATCCGTTATTACACCAAATCCCCTGTTGCCTGCAAGAGCAAACAGGCTTTCAGCAACACATCTTTGTCTGCCAGGACCAAGGGTTCCCATATCCAGCAACAAGTACACATGAGAATGATCCACTGAAATATAAATTAAGTTCAAAACCGCAATGTTTCAACACACTCTCTCTCTACATATCTCTCTCTATGTATAGACAATTTGTTTGTCTGAGGTGGTGAGAGGTGGGTATATTGTTGCAATAATTAAGCCATTTGGCACCTGAAATATACTAACTATATAGTTTACCATGAGATAAAAGGAACCACTCTTATCAAGTTAAAAATAATTATTTGAACAAGTATATCCCAAAAAAATATTATTAAAAAAATAAACAGAGAGAAGAGTTGTCCTGCACGGCTACACCTACAGTACCTCACCTTCAGATGTACATATGTCTATATAATCACATAAACCCATTTTTTCCCACTTTTCTCGGATGAAAAAAAAATGTTTTTCCTAACCTACATTACTCCAGGTGATGAATAGCATTCACAGATACAAACATCTATGAGTGACTTCATCTCAATTTAGCTTATACAATTCCCTAACAGGACCTTGCCTTCTTCCCTTTTCAATCAGATTCCTTCCAAACCTCAAGAATTCTCGTCATGCTACTAGAAACCACATACCATCTTGATACCGGAGTACTTTTTAAATTTGTTCACAAACTTCTCTTTTACCTTTGAAGAAGATCTATATAATAGTATTTTGCAGAGAAGGAGAGCTTAGGAAAACAAAGTAGGATTTATTCACTGCTTTCTTACACTTCACGCTCCTTTTGACATCTCTATTTCTCTTCATAAACGTAAATGAAAATTTCTTCTACATTAGAAAAAGAAAAATATATTCTAGTTTTGCTTGCATGCCCAAGCCTTATTTCTTCTCTGTTATTGTCTTTGGTAATTTTTCACCAAAAAGTACTCTCCTTTCCACAATAAAAAGAGCTCAACTCCCATTCAGCTCAGCAACGCCCAACTTATCATCCCAGAAATATCTTAAGACACCTTCTCACTTCCAAAGGATACTTGTAACATCAAGTTCCTCTCATAGAAGACCTGATTATAATCTTCAACTCCGTAAACCATCACATGTACCATCAGGTTCCTCCCAAAGGGAACCTGATTATAATTTCCAACTCTCTTAACCATCCCCTAAGTCAGATTCCAACAAGCAGAAATATTTCTCATGCATCTATTTGCAATTTAAGGCCCCTCTAAGGAGGCATACCATTTCAATTTATTGGCACTTTAGAATGTACAATTATCATGCACACATATTGAGTACAAAGATTGTTATGGTGTAGCAACTGTAGCCTACTAGCATAAATGAGCCCCCAACTACACGATAGCACCTCCTTGTGATACCAATTTCTTGTTCATACACTGAATAATCAAGGTCAAAGGAACTCTAATTTAAGGCTATAGATAGGTCAATGAAATCCCACTCCACTTTATGAAAACTAATGCAGGAACCACAGAGGACTTGAATAGACTCACAATAAGACTAAAATGCTTCAAGTGGCACAGAATATGGTTGCAGTAGAACACATTGTCATTCACTAAATGAAGGCAAAAGTCTGGAAAACACTAGATCCATCAAGAAACCCATACATTTGTGCATTGGATGTCTTCCATTGGTGATTCAACATGGTTAGTAAGAACCCTGGATCTTAAGTAGATGGAGCCTTTATAGGAAGTTGTGGAAATAATTACTAAGATCAGGTACAAATATGAGGAGCAATGGTGAGGATGGTATAAGTTTCACTACTTGCATCCAGTATCACATCTATCCAACACTTATAAAGGAAATATTGCTTCATCATGCTAAATTCTTTTTTTAACAACTTTGCAAAAGATGCCACTTTCTTCTCTTCTAAGAAACTAATGCATTCTCTAGGTATTGGTATCCTATCCTCGAATCTAGTTCTCTTCGTTCTCTTGTTTGATATATACTTGGCACAGAAGTGCTGATGATTGACAGAAAGTGTTTTATGCCATCATTCTCATGGAGATTTTGGGCAAATGAATTTTCCCTAATAAAAAGCTAACAGCAGAAAACATAAATACATAACATGTCAGCATAGGTTATACTTCATAACAAAGCAGAGGCACCTGGGTGACATCAAATTTTGATAAGCCAGCCATCTCTATCAACAACAAACACCAACAGTCTACTAGCAGACTTAAAAAACACGCAAAAGCGCACATACTAAAAACAAAGCACACCTACATCTATATATGTATTTTGATTGCATGTACTCATGAACTAACAAAAATATCAGCAAGGTAGTTTCCCAACGCTAGGTCCACCGGTATCATAGCTTTGGGGGGGAAAAATCCAAACAATATACTGCTCTAACAATTCAATAAATTAGATATATTTAAACTGAAAGACCAACTTCCCAAACACTCTACCTGTTTAAGCTGGCCCCTTCTTTTTGACAGAAGAATAATCTGGTCGTTCAGAGTCTTCCATGCACGGGCTTTGTAACAAAGTTCCACGATGTCAGTAACGGCTTTCTTGGTTCCAGCAACATCACCGGCAAGCCTCATTTGCTTCTCCACGTTCAAGAGGGACTCTATCGCAGCATCGAGATTCTGTTCCTGCATCAAGTGACTATGATGTCAGACTCCTACATAAAGAAACAAGCAGTCATCTGGTACAGAATGCTACAGTATGAATATCAAATGCCACCATATATATTTAGAAACATCAGGTAATGCATCATAAAATAGTTCAAATTACATAGAAAATATTTAAAAATCCATCCAACCACAATTAGCAAGCATCAAGATCAAATCTGGAACATGCCACAAGTATATCGAACATTTAAACAGCCGTAAATGTCAGTTTTCACGGAAATCTTCACCAAGAAGCTACCTTTTATTCTATTTCCCCCTTTTTCCTAGAACACCACAGCCGTTTCCTGATTCAACTGATTGAAACCCTATACAGAAACGATACTAGAACCTTATAATCGACAGATCTATAGGCACAAACCCTAGTTTTTTCAATAAACCCTAGAACCAAGATTTCAAGAACAGGCGGACAAACTGAAGGCAAATGCAAATCGAGTCTTATAAACGGATTCAAGATATTAAAAAGAAAAAGAGAGACTCTCAGTAAACAGAAAGATGTTAGATTTCTTAGCTCGATGGATTAATCGATGGAAGGATGCAAAGAGAAAACAAGATCTCTAAGAGAAGAGGAGCTCACCATCTTGGGAGCGATGGCGTGACGAAGAGGCGAAACCCGAGAGAGAGCGAGAGGGGACTCGCCTGCCGACCTCCAGGATCTGATTCACTTCGGGTAACTCCCTTCTCATCAAGGGGGGGCTTTTCCAAAATAAAAAGTTTAGCACCTTGAAGAGGGTGTTTTCACTTTACCTCCTAACCTTAAATATATTTACAATTGACTCCTCATTATGGTTGAATTTGCAAGTTGTTAAAATTAATTAAAAAACAATCACATTAATATAACACCCGTTAAAGACAGCAAGTTAAATTAAAATCAATTTAATAAAAATTATTCAGAATTAAGATAATGTTACGATTTTTTTCAGGTTAACTTTAACATTATTTTTTTGCTATTGACAACAAATTTAATCAAAATTTTTAGGATAATTAAAAAAATAATCAGATGACAATGATGTGATCAATTTTTTTGGTTAACTTTAATATTTTTTTAAATAGCAATGGTGAAGTTATATTAAATTGTAACTAGTGGATTAATTATAATTTTTATTAGTTTAAAAGGGTAAGGATAAATATCTTCATAGTTAAAGAATTAAGTGAAATTAATTACACAATCGAGCATATCAGATTCTAACTTGGTCTAAACTATAATCGATTCTAAAGTTTATCTGCATTTGATGGGTTTGCTTTGAAGGATCAAAACAAGATCTTTCCTCCGATGAACGGAACACATTTAAAAACTTTTAAATTGATATTTATTAGGCCAAACTAGATTAAGTGCACAAATTTTGAAACTTGGGACTTCGGTAAACTTAAATCCATGTAGGGTCTGATTTATTAATTCACTGCCCAGTAGTTAGCAATTTGGCCTTCTAACTGCAATATAATCCATCTATATGGCCTGCATTAAATAGAAATGCCCCTCGGCATAGTTTGGCGTTTGCTTTCTCTCATATTGTTGAACAAGCCATTGCAAGGCCCGTCTGTAACAGAAAAAAAAAAAAAAACAAGCCATTGCAACCTTGACATGTGTCCATAATTAAACATTACTACATGTATGACTAAATAGTTTAATGAAAAATATATACATCACCCATGCAATGCATGGGCACTGGCATGATTAGTAAATTTTTGTTGATATGTTTTCATACACATGTTATAAGATAAAAAAAAATATTTTTTATATTGCATAGATTTGGCACTGAACTGGTTGAGATTTGTCTATTACTTTTTATTGAATTAAAAAGCATAGATTTGGCACTGAAGTAATCTCTATTTTTTATTGCATATTATGAAAGATTAAATTTTAGAGCTATTCATTTTGATGCAAGGAGTCGATTCAGCTTGTGATTTTTCTTTGAAGAGTTAGATCTGGAGTTAAGTTATCAACTTAATGCAGGAAAGTTTATGGCAAAAAAAAAAATTGATCTCCAAGGAGTGGGGTCACACGCAAAAAGCTGACCTAAGAAATTTTAATACCATGGTATCAAGAAATTGCATAAGGTATAATTATTATATCATTTCGATTTAAAATTAAATATATAACTTGTTTGCATACTTTTTTTTTTTTTTTTTTGTTACAGGTGGGCGATCACACCACTCTGGCGCGAGTCAAACCCAAACTATCATAGTACAAAATTTGATTAAAAAAATAGGACAAGGGACACCGACGTGCCATTCCCACTGACCAGGATGGCGAGCGACCATAGAAGCTACCCAATCAGCTGCAACATTGGCTTCTCTATAAATATGACGAATCACAGAGGCACAAGTGGCCTGAAGAGAGACTTTGATATCTCTAATCAGGGGATTAAGAAGAGAATGAGAATCCCCATCACATCTAATCCACCTAATGATTGACAGAGAGTCTCCCTCAATGATCAACCTGCGATAGCACAAACGATGAATAGCATAAGAGATACCAGCCCAAGCAGCCTGGAGCTCCGCCATTTGGACCGAAACATCCATAGAGCTATGACTGCCAGCCGCAAGTAACTGACCCTCAGAGCCACGTATGACAAACCCAGAACCAGCAATACGATCGGAGACAGAACCATCAAAGTTCACTTTGATGAAACCCGAGGGTGGGGGCTCTCAAGAGACAAAGACTGTAGAACGGTGCGCTGCTAGAGCAACAGGGGAGTCCCAGTGACCAAGCCCATCAGAGTGAATGCCAAAATGACAGTGAGTGTACTCCCGGGCATGAAAGAGAGCACGACGGATAACCACCTGCAGAGTGGCCATCTCCTCAGCAAAGACAATCTGGTTCTGAGTCAGCCAGATATGATAAGCCAAGCAGGCTGAAAAAACACCCTGCAAGCGGGGACCACTTTGGATAACCAAACGGATAGCATGCAGAAAAGAAAGCCGAGTGGGTCCATCATCCAGCAACCAAGGGGTAAAGTGGGTCAACTGCCAAATCTGAGACGCACGAGAACAGTTAAAAATGACATGATCAACCGATTCATTGTGCATCCCACATATCGGACAGAGAGGCAGAATAGAAAGACCGCGATCAGCCAAAAGGGAACAGGTAGGAAGACGATCCCACCTGAGCTTCCACAGAAAAAACTGGACCCTGGGATGAACTGGCAAACGCCAAATCCAAGCAACATCAGCTAGGCCCGACATCGAAGATCGAAAACTGGCAACCAGGTCCCTAGTGGGAGCACAAGGAAGACAGGACCGACGCCAAAGTCTAATATCCGGGCCAGCAGAAAGAGGAAGAGGCATAGCGAGGATCCTTTGTGCCAGCTCAGTCCCAAACAGCCGAGCCACCATTGGGGCATTCCATCTAGCATTCTCCTGGGAAATCAAAGATGAAACATGCAAAGAGGGTTCAACATCTGAACTAATGAAAGTCGGCCATCGAGAAAGAGGGAGATCAACTATCCAAGTGTCCTGAATAACATCAACTGAGGTCCCATCCCCAATCATTCAATGGATATCAGACATAACAGTAGGAGCTGCCTCGCAGATCGCACGCCACATGAAAGAACATCCCCTGGGGAAGCTGAAAGCTGAGTCAGAAGTCCTACCACCGTATCTACCTCGCATGACAGAACTCCAGAAGCAATGAGGGTCCATCAGGTATCTAGAGGCATGTCTCGCAATAACAGCATCACGACGGAGCACCAATGACTGGATCCCAAGACCGCCCTCGGAAATAGGCAAACAAACAATGTCCCAGGCCAATAGGTGAAGACCATGGCCCCCCTGCATAGACGCCCAAAGAAAGTCCCAAATACGTCTCTCTATCCGACGAAAGCAGGTAGTCGGGACCAAAGAATTGGATAACAAATAGAGAGGCAGCGAAGTAAGAATAGATCGGATCAGGGTAATGCGACCCATCATAGAAAGACCTGAAACCTGCCAACGATCCAGTCGAGCAGAAATCCGACGATCAAGGTCAACGAAATCCTACCGACGGGGCCACCGACCCGAAATTGGGATTTTGAGGTAGGTCAGGCGATCAGAGAAAGTGGAAATCCCTAACAACCGAGAAATGGCAGCACGACAGCGAGGAGGGGTCGACGGGCTGAAGCAGAGGGTAGATTTATGCAAGTTAACCCGCTGCCCCGAATTCCGGCAGTAAGACTGAATGATAGCAGAACGAGTGGCAGCATTCTGAATAGAAGCTGGGCTAAGCAGAATGCAGTCGTCAGTAAAGAGAAGATGGGTAAGAGCAGGTCCATGGGGCCCAGGCATGTAAGGCTTCAACAAAGACGACCCTATCGCCTGGTGAAGAGCACGAGATAGGTCATCCGCACACAGCACAAAAAGGAACGGAGAGAGAGGGCATCCCTGACGGAGACCAACAACAGAGGAAAAAAACTCCGTCGGTCTACCATTAATAATAATAGAAAAGGTAGGCCCTTGAACACAAGCCATAACCCAATCGATGAAGAGGTCAGCAAACCCAAACACCCGAAGTGTATGCTGGAGAAATATCCAACTCATCCTATCATAAGCTCTCTCCATATCTAACTGGACGGCCATAAGAGACCGTCGGCCTGGGGCACGCTAGAGGTCATGCATAAACTCCTGGGCAATGAGAGCATTATCAGTGATACTACGCCCACGAATGAAAGCTCCTTACTCCGGAGAGATAAGATGGGGAATTACCCCTTGCAACCGAGTAACCAGGATACGAGTGCAGACTTTATATAGGGTGGTACATAAGCTAATCGGCCTAAAGTGCTGGGGGAGAAGAGCATTAACTCTCTTTGGAACAAGGGCAAAAAAAGTCCTCTACCAATCAGCAGGAATAGTTCTAGAAGAGAAAGCATGCTGAACAGCCAAAATAACATCTCGCCCAACAATGTCCCAGTAGAAGCGAAAGAAGAAAGGCGGGAAGCCATCCGGACCAGGAGCTTTGTCAGGAACCAAGGCCCAAACCGCAGCACGAATCTCCTCCGCCAGGACCTCCCGAGTCAAAATCCCATTATCACTCAGAAACCCTGCCAGCCCGAGTAGCAGTGATAATAGGGGAAACAAAGGCAGACACCTCCGACCAGCGAGACTGGAAGAAATGGAGCAGCTACTCGTGAATAGCCCCATCATCCTCAAGGATGTTACCATCAACATCACTAAGCTGCCGGATCCGATTAGCAGCATGCCGAGCCACTGTGGCCTGGTGAAAGAACCGGGTATTCCGATCACCTTACTGAATCCACTGAACCCAGGACCGCTACCTCTAATAAGTTTCCTACTGCCAGAGCAAGGAATGATGCAAAGCCAAACTACTCCTAAGAGACTGCAGATCAGTGTCAGATAGATAACCCTCTGCATCCTCCTTAGCCTGAAGGGTAGAAATATCAGCTTCCACAACCTGGACTTGGTGTAATAGATCCCCCACCTCTCTTCTATGCCACCCTAAGAGCCTACGTTTAGTGAGCTCTAAGCGGCGAGAGAGATGGTAAGTAGAGTTCCCTCTAACTGACGTACGCCACATCTGACTAATTAAGGACCGAGTCGAAGAATAACACGACCAAAATTGCTCAAACCGAAAAGGCCCCCGCCTGTGAGATGACACCTCAGTAGAGATGAGGAGGGGATAATGGTCTGACACAATTCAAGGGAGATGAGAAGTAGTAGCGCCGGAAAAAGACTGCATCCAAGAAGAGGAGGCCAAGGCCCGATCCAACCGCTCCCACACCCGAGCAAATCCACTACGATTATTGCACCAAGTAAACTGCGGCCCCGAAAAGCACAGATCAAAAAGACCAGCTGAGGATATGAAAGAGTGAAACTCACTGGAGTTCGGAGAATCCACAAACCGACGCCCCCCACGCTTCTCAGAAGCATCCACTATACAATTGAAATCACCAGCGATAAGAGTGGGGAGACCCTGGCCTAACAAGGTAAGAATCTCATACTAGAGACCACGCCATTGGCGATAGTCAATACTAGCATAGATACCCAGAAGCAACCAGGGCAGAGAGATTCCCTCCGAAATAACCAAGGCCACTTGCTGATGACTATGGTGAAAAGCATCGACTCGGATTGCAGGATTCCTCCAAAGAGCCATAATACCCCCCGAGAGACCATTAGCTTCCACAGCATAGGAAGACCAGTTACGGGAAACACGCCACCGGAAGTGCTGAAGACTAAGACCCGACAAACGAGTTTCCAACAAAACACATATATCAAAATGATGAATCTGCAAAAGCCTGCTAAAGGAGGACCGAAAAGATAGTTTCAGTGCTCCTCGAACATTCCATATGAGGATCTTCATCAACAAAAAAAGAAACAATGTAACCTTAGGTCCCACCCTGAGTCCCAGACATTATCATGTCTGAAATGTCTTTCGAATCAGTACACTGCACCTGGAGTCCTGATCAGGCAACTGACACTCAACCTGATCATGGAGAGCCGGCTGCTGAGCTGACTCCATGGGAGCAACTCCACTCTGGTCCATAGGATGCGATCCGACTCTCCGAGGAACAGAAGGGGAAACAGCTAAGGCATCTTTCAGTGTAGAAAAGGCAATCTCATGAGCATCTTTACCCTGGGGAGGAGGATCAGCTTTCACATATGGGCCCTTACTTAAAGAATGCACCCGGCCCTTGCCTTTCGAAGGCTTAGGGGACATTCTTGGCCCACTGAACTCAGCTGCCCGGGCCCGTTTCAAGGAGGCTGGATTGGCATCCTCCCGGACCTTAGGACATCTGGCCCAACGATCCGAACCAATAGGAGTAAAAGGATTTACTGCTACTTTCCCATCCACCGGCATCTGAGCTCCAAGCTGAGAATCAACATCCTTAGACATAGAGGGGGTCTCAGCCTGATCAGCAAAGTTTTAGCCTTGAATTGGAAGATTGAATCCGTGGTAAGCATCTTAACACTCTGATTAACTAGGGGATTATTCTTCCTTCTTCCCTTGGAGACCTTCTAAGCACTTGGGAGAATAGCTGCAATCAAAGAGTCCCCAGGATCAGCCACGGGAGCAGAAGAATGCCCAGATTCAGAATGAACAGTGACTGGCATGGACTAGGAGTCCTGGCACGGTCCCTTCTCATTCCTCCATCTTCCCTTGGAGACCTTCTGAACATTTGGGAGATTGGCTGCATTCAAAGAGTCCCCAGAATCAGCCACAGGAGCTGAAGAAAGCTCAGTTTCAGCATGAATAGTGACCAGCACGGACTGAGAGTCCCGGCACGGTCCCTCCTCCAAATTCTCAGAGTGGATGATCGCCACATTTGGCATAGAGGACGACGGCATAGTTCTATGCCTAGAGACCTTGGCCGGCTTCCTCCATCCCTCTTGATCTCCCAGAGCAACATCTTTGCCCTTGCTCGTCGACTCCTCAGCCACAGCCTTACCCGATGAGACCCTAACATTCAGCAAGACAAGGGAAGGCTTCCGATGATGGAGCGCAGCCATCCAAGGGCCAAACAGTGGAGCCGCTGCAAAGGACCCCTGCTCCGGAGAAGACGAACACGGCCCAGATAAATGGATTGATCCATAGTTGGGGCATATACAATCAACATGCTCATACATAAATTGCTCCCAGAAAGGGATCTGTGACCTCTGAATCTCGCCCCCGACCGGAGTGGCTTACACAAATCGACCCTGACACAGGCTCGAGCGAAGCTTCCCCGGCGCTTCTCCTTTGTGAAAGCATCAGCCTCCGCAAATTGTCCAGCCACCAACAAGATGCTTCGGAGTGTCTCCTCGTTCCAGTATTAAATTGGAAGATTTGGGAGACGAATCCAAAGCAGTGCTGATCACAAGGCATCTTTCGCAGGGACAAAGTCAGGCCGCCATGGCTCCACCGCTAGCGGTTGGCCATTAACAATCCAGGGCTGCAGCAGAGCAGCACTACGAGCAGCTGGGAGCTCAAATTTCAGCAAGATTGTCCGGTGGGCAAGAGAGATTGTGTCAATCCGGCCAGCAAGGCCAGCCCGACGAAACTCCCTGAGCACCGCTTCCGAAGGAACCCACCTCGACAAAGATCGAGCAATCACTCCTGAAGCAGACCAATCCTCCGACTCTCGGTCAAGCGCCGCCGTAGGAAGCAGGATGACCTCCGAAAACATCCGTTCCAAACCAACAATTTCAGCAAGGGACGGCGACGGAGCCGACCAGGAGAACACGCTGTCCACTCTCCGTCGTGACAACGCTCCGCGGATGGAAAGACCATCCCCACCGGATGGGAGAACCGTACCACCATCGGCCATCTCTAGGGGAGAAGCAGTCACCGAAGACAGCAGCACCGCCGGAGATCAGGACGATGACAGTATGTAGCACTAATCTTAAAGCAGACCCAAAGAAGAGAACCAGAACACCTGCTCACATGATTCTTAAAGCACTTTAGCATACTTTTCAATCAATCCCTAATGATATCAATGAGTAGTTACCAATACCTCAATTTACCTATTATCTTGTTTATATACTTAATTCTATACTTAAATAATATTTAAAAGCATATAAGAGACCCATAATGAAACTTAAATCACTTAAATAATATTTAACTCATCCATAAACATAATATAAAAATAAAATAATTAACTTTTCTTGCTTAAACTATTTTATCTTAAATTTAAAATTTAATAATATAAAATGATTGATTCACATGCAAGTAAATTTTATATGATTAATGATTACAGTTGATTAGTATTTCGAAGTAATAGCCTAAGAGGGATTTAGAAAACTCATAGTAATTTCGCACGCGAAACAGTTCTATAGAAAAGTAAAGAAGAAAGATTGCCAAAGCTAAGAAGCCCCGGTAGGGCTTGCTCTCCTTCAATAAAGTTACTAGTAGATTAGAGGGGGTGTACCTGGCACGAGGGAAAGATCAAAGTGCTGAAAGGGTCGCTCTGCCTGGCGGATGCGCCCTAGATGACCAAGCTTCGAGCCCACGAATCTGCGATCAAGTATTTGCTGACCTGGATGATGATCACCTTGAATCATGGATTCGTGGCTACTGACGGATCTGCAAGATCACCATACAAGGGCTAATAAGAATAGAGAAAACCAAAATAAAGGTAAAGAGATAAAGAAGTAAAGAAAGAGGTGGGGCGGCCGAGGGTCCTTGGGCGTCCCCTGGATGGGGCAAGGCGGCGGCTAGGACTCTTGGACGGCTGCTTGGAGGGGTGCAAGAAGGCGGCTTGGATGGCAAGAAGGCGGCTAGGGTTTAAGCTTGGGCAGCTTGGATGCAGGCATGCATAGGAGCAAGAACATAAGAACACCAAGAAAAATAAGACTCAAAATAACTGATTGATTATATTGATTGATTGAAAGGTTCAATGCTTTTTTTCATATAAGAGGGTCTCTTTTATAGGATAAGAGACTTGGGGTCCAAGTAAATACAAATATGAAAATAAAAAGAGGCGCCCCTTTTTATGAAAGAAAATTCAAAATAATTTTAAAATTGGTGCCCACTTTCTTCCTAAAATGTGGATTAATTGGCGCCCTTTGAATTTGAATACATGGAAAAAAATTTAAAATTCAGTAATTTGGAGTGGCCATATTGGGCATCCTTCACTTGCTTTGTTGGGCTGAATTCAGGGTTAAAATTTTTAAAAGAATTGGGTGGCAATATGAGCATCCGTCACTGCTGTAATTTAGGGCTAAAAATTTAAATATGGGCAGCATGCATTTGGGCGTCCCTTCACTGCTTCTATGTGTAGGCCTTGTCTTCTTCTCCCATACTGATATCTTCTCTTGTAAGCTAAATAAACTTACTACAGGACTCATATTAAAATAAATTGAACTAGACATGATTCAAATTAAAATAAACTAAACTGGATAAGACTCAAATTAAAATAAACTAAACCTAATTTTTCAACTTAAGACTTGAATCAAAACTAATCAGATATCCACAGAGGGTTAAGAATCCTCTGCCTGATCCTGGTGCCTACACCAATTCTTCCAGGGTAGAAAGAACTCAAACCCGTCGAGTATGGGTCATTCTGCTCTGGTATCTCTCTAGTAGGTCTGGGTCGAGGTGCTGTAAGTCCTCTCGAGTAATCCATGAATCGTCAAATTTGGGACGACCCTGCCATTGGACTAGGTAGCGTTGATAACTGCGGTTTCGGATCGTAATGGCTTGATCGTCTAGGATACGCTCGATCCGCTCTCCTCGCTCAACAAAATTGGTGGTGGACACTCTTGGGTAGGTTTGCTCATGAAAGAAGGGTTAGGTCCAAAGTACTTACTAGGAATCGTTGTCGGTTCCCTATACTCTACTAGGTCTGCAATATTGAAGGTTGAACTAATGCCCCAATCCGAGAGCAGATTTGGCACATAAGCATTGGGTCCTACCTTCTTTATCATTTTAAAGGGGTCAACTCCATGAGCGTGAAGTTTCTTAACGGTCTCTGGCCGGAACCATTCAGGCCTAAGCCTAACCATGACAGAATCCCCTACACCGAACTCTTTGGCTCTTCTTCAGGAGTTAGCCAATCTTTTATAAGTTTTATTACTTAGATTTATTTTTTGGCTAATGTCCTTATGTAAGTCTTTGATATGCTGTGTAAATGCTTGTGCAGACTCTGAGACTCGTGTGTGGAGGGGTAAAGGAATTAAATCAAGTGAATGATTAGGCTTGTACCCATGGACTATCTCAAATGGACTCTTGCCCGTAGACCTGTTCACTGAGCTGTTGTAGGCGAACTCTGCACGAGATAGCAATAGATCCTACATCCCTAGGTGTTCACCTACAAGGCACCTAAGAAGGTTTCCTAGACTACGGTTCATCACTTCAGTTTGTCCATCCATTTGGGGGTGAAAGGCTGTAGAAAAATTAAGTTTGGTCCCTAACAGATGCCATAACATTTTTCAAAAGTAGCTGGTGAACCTTACATCCCTATTAGAAATAATGATCTTGGGTAAGCCATGGAGCTTGACCACACTGTCTAAGAAAAGTCAGGCTACCCTAGATGCGTCAAAGGTTTGCAAAGAAGAGATGAAGTATACCATCTTAGAGAACCTATCGACCACTACAAAGATGGAGTCGTGCTTCTTCTAGGTCTTAGGTAATCCTAGAATGAAGTCCATAGTGAGGTCTTGCCAAGGACGATCAGGCACTAGCAAAGGAGTATATAGACCAGTGTTCTGCTTCTGCTATTTTACAACGGCATAAGTTCGACATCGGGCTACTATTAGGGCAACGAGCTTTTTTACCAAAGTCTTATCTCTTCTAAATTGACCAGCTAATCTCCCAGCGTGCGTTTCCCAGATTAGGAACTCTCTAAGTCACGTCCTAGGGATATAAAGTCTATTACTCCTAAAAAGGTAACCATCCTGGATGGTATAATCTCCACTGGTATTGGATGGTCCTAACCGAAGGGTCTTATGAATTTTACCAAAGTCAGGGCAGGTCTCATACTCATCTTTTATCCGATTGAACCCTATAACTTCGGTGCTAACAGTACTCAACAACAAAGACTTATGGCTTAGGACATATGCTACCTTATTTTCTACCTCAGCACGGTGTTTCAGGACAAAAGTGTATACCTGAATGTATTCAACCCATTTGCCATGCCTAGAATTGAGCTTCTTTTGGGAGTTCAGAAATCGGAGTGCCTCATGATCAGAAAATAAAACAAACTCCTACGGCAGTAAGTAATATCTCCAATACTTAAGAGCCTGTACTACTGCATAGAATTCCTTATCATAGGTAAAATATCTAAGTTTAGCTTCATTTAGTTTTTCACTAAAGAAAGCTATGGGGTGATTTTCTTGGCTTAACACTCCATCTATGCCTACTCCCGACGCATCGCACGCAACCTCAAACATCTTTGAAAAGTTTGGAAGTCTAAGTACATGTGCATGATTCATCCTATCCTTAAGCTCTAGGAAGGCCTTATTAGCTGACTTAGTCCACTCGAAATTACCCTTCCTAATACAATCAATGATGGGTACGACGATGGTGCTAAATCCCCTAATGAATCTCTTGTAAAAGGTTACTAAGTCATGGAAGCTACGGACATCGTGGACATTCATGGGTACTGGCCACTCTACGATCGACCTAACCTTTCAGGATCCACTAAGACACCTTTGGGGTTACCACAAAACCTAGAAAGATAACCCTATGCATCATGAAATCACACTTCTTAAGGTTTGCATAAAAGCTATTCTCTCTAAGGGTCTGAGAAATTAATCTGAGATGGTTAAGATGGTCCTCTTTGGTCTTGCTATAAATTAATATATCGTCAAAATAGACCACTAAGAATTTTCCTGTGTACTCTTTTAGGACCTGGGTCATGATTCTCATGAATGTACTAGGTGCATTTGAAAGCCCAAAAGGCATTACAACCCATTCAAACAGACCATCTCTAGTCTTAAATGCAGTCTTCCACTCATTCCCTGATCTAATTCTAACCTGATGGTAATCACTCTTAAGGTCTATCTTGGAAAAGATGGTGGCACCCGCCATCATGTCTAACATGTCATCTAATCTGGGGGCAGGAAACCTATATTTGATAGTGATTTTGTTGATGGCCCACTGTCCAAGCACATTCTTTAGGTACCATCCTTCTTAGGGGTTAAGAGTGCAGGAACTGCACAAGGGCTTAAGCTCTCCCTAATGAATCCTTTCCTAAGTAATTCATCAACTTGTTTCTATAGTTCTTGATGCTCAGTGGGGTTCATCTTATAATGGGGAAGGTTTGGAAGGATGAATCCTAGGATCAGGTCAATGGCGTGTTTGATGTCTCTCAGGGATGGTAACTAATCAGGCAACTCTTTAGGGAAGACATCCTTAAATTCCTCTAGGGTCTCAATTACTTCAATGAGTTATTCCTTTTGGACTGATTCATGGATCTCTTTAGTGGTCAAAATTCAAATAGAGTTACCCTCAGTGATGTCCTTTTCTAATTCCTTAGCTTTAATCAAATTAACTATTGGCTATCCTTAAGGCTACTAGATCCTTTCTTGATTGGGTCCCTAGGTGGAACTGGATGTATTATATACTTGTTTCCATTGTGTTTAAAAGAGCAGATGTTGGATCGACCAAACAAGGTGGCATCGTGATCGTAAAGCCAAGGTCGACCTAATATAATACTACTAACACCTATAGGAATTACATCGCACCCAATCTTTTCTTCATAATTTTGCAATTTGATTAGCATTTGGCATCTAGACTTAACTGGGATAGGGGTGGAATCTACCCACGAGACCTTATAGGGACTAGGATGAGGAACTGTGGTCAATCCTAATGATTTAATTGTACTAGCAGAAATGACATTAACACAACTCCCGCTATCAACTATTATCTTGAGCACCTTATCCCCTATCTTAACAAAAGTCTGTAAGATGTTAGTCCTACGCCAATCTTCCTGGTTCTTAGTTTGAGTCTGGGTTAATACATCTAACCACTTCTAGTAGATCTTCAGAATCAAATGTTTCCTTCTCTCTATTGTACTCATCTATCAGATGGGTATCAGCCTCATAGACCTCTCCCTCATGCTCAACTAGGGGCTCGAACTCAGTCTCAGGTAACTCATCTATATGAAGGGATCTGACTGGGCACTGGCTGATCATATGCCCCGGTTTGTTGCATCTAAAGCATTTGATCTGGGGGTTGAAATTTCTCTAGACCTCTACAGATTTGCCCTTATTCTCTCTCTAGGGTATAAGGGTACTATTCTTGGGTCAACTCAACTCGATCCAGCTTGTACTGGGTCAGCTAGTGTTGGGTCGACTCGAGTAAGTTTGGCGGGGGTCTGAGTATTGTGTAGGTCTGGGACGACTAGGATAGGCTTGGCTATATCCTGGATATGGGCTAGGGCTCTTGGTAGCCTCTGATCTACGATAGGGTAGCCCTTTCTGAAAATGTTCATAATCCCTAACAACTTGGTAAGCTTCTTCTAAATTGTGTACCCTTTTCAGGTAGAGTTCTCTTTAAATATATGCTCTTAGGCCATACCTAAACTTGGATATGGTGACTTTCTCAGACTGAACGATATTACACCTCATGGTATACTCTTGGAATATAGCAATGTATTCATTCACAGTTTTGCTACCCTGAATTCATCCCTGCCATTGGTCCAATAGGCTCTGGTCATACGATGTGGAGATATAATTGGACCGAAGTTTAGCCTTCATGGCATGCTAGGTGATTATGGGATCCCTACCTTCTAGTGCTTGCCTTCGCTCTATAGTGGCCCAGTATAATCTAGCCTATCATACTAACTTGAGCTTGGCAAATCTAAACTTAAGTTCCTCAGCATGTCGTACCAGTCAAAGTACTGATCTATCTCTTCCTCCCAATCTAGGTAGTCCTTAGGGTCCATAGAGCCATCGAAAGTAGGTGCTTCAAGTCTGACACTTCTAAGGACTCTTTCTTCTTGGTCTACTACCTCATGATTGGATCTCCTAGGGAGGACATCTAGGACTTGATCAAATCGAAGTGGTCTCCTAGGCCCATCCCCAAAGTGAGGATCATGATGTGGAGATCCTCTAGGGTTTGGCCTTATGTAGAGGTCAGGCTGTTGGGCTCTCCTAAGATGAGGTGGGGTCTCATGATTAGACTCAGTGTGGGCCTCACGGGCTTCTTCTAAGATGCCTAACCTAGTTTCGACTTGATCGAACCTGGACCCTAATCTAGTCTCAGATTGCTTGATGTCTTGGTTCATTCGGACTAGTTGTTCAGTGATGATCCTTAAGTGATCCTCAATGTTTTGATTAGCCATGGGTTCAGCCTATAATGGAGGTGGTGACGGACGAAAAGATGTTCCTAATCTAGTGCACATGCAAGCACAATCAAGCACATAAGACTCAGACTGACTTGGACTATGGTTTGCTAGACCTACTCATTCAGAGTAAAGGATTTGGCTTAATGCAAGCCAATATAACAGTAACTCTTCAATTGGCCAGTTGGGACGGATGGGAGGGGAAGGCTCGTCCCGCAAATTGGAGGTGCCTAATTAGAATAACCCAAATACTCCACTTAAGTCGTTTGACATTTGACCTCCCTTCTAGACACCAATTTCAGAGTACACGTCAGATTGATTTGTACTAGTCTCCTCTGGTACACTAAACCGACTGTTGGTGTCCCTAGTCCTCTAGGGCAAATGTCAATTAAGTTTCTACTCAGTTTTAGATTAAAGGTTTGGGATTGGAATGTACGGTTGGTTATTTTGGGCCAAGGAAAGGGTTTCAATCCCTTCCTTATCTGACATCAATGAAAGCCCTTAAGAGTAATTTAATGCAGATGAATGACATGCAAATCACAAACCCTAATCCAGAAATCTATAAATAGCAATAAATCTTAGAATTTTTTTCCATAGATCGAATTAAATCCTCAAAAATTAAGTAATTTAAGGGTTTCAATCCCTTCCTTATCTGACATCAATGAAAGCCCTTAAGAGTAATTTAATGCAGATGAATGACATGCAAAACACAAACCCTAATCCAGAAATCTATAAATAGCAATAAATCTTAGAATTTTTTTTCATAGATCGAATTAAATCCTCAAAAATTAAGGAAAAATGCCTTCAATTATATTAAATCCAAAGAAACAAATTTTGTAATTTTTTGATGTGTATGTAGGCAGAAATAATTCAATTAACAATATCTTAGGAATTTTCATATTTTTTATGAGTAATCAAGCATGCAATTAATTCACAGATCGAATTAAATTTTTAGAAAATAAAAAATACTTTAAATTATAACAAATCTAGAGAAATAAATTTCGTAATTTTTTGATGTGTATGCAGATAGAAACAATTCAATTAACCGATGATATACTGATAATAACATGAATTAAAAATCAAGCCTTAACCATGCTCTGATACCAAACTGATGTAAGACCGATTCGCATGCAAGTAAATTTTATATGATTAATGATTGTAGTTGATTAGCCGTCCGAAGTAATAGTCCAAAAGGGATTCAAAAAACTCATAGTAACTCCGCACGCGAAACAATTCCACAGAAAAGTAAAGAAAAAAAAACCACTGAGGCTAAGAAGCCCCGATAAGGCTTGCTCTCCTTCAATAAAGTTACTAGAAAATTAGAGGGGGTGTACCTGGTATGAGGAGAAGATCAAAGTGCTGAAGGGGTCACTCTCCCTGACGGATGCGCCCTAGATGACCAAGCTCCGAGCCCACGGATCAGCGGTCAAGTATCTGCTGACCTGGATGACGATCACCTTAAATCCTGGATTCGTGGCTACTGAGGGATCTGCAAGATCACCATACAAGGGCTAATAAGAATAGAGAAAACAAGAATAAATGTAAAGAGATGAAGAAGAAGTGAAGAAAGAGATGGGGCGGCCGAGGCTCCTTAGTCGTCCCCTAGATGCAAGGCGGCAGCTAGAGCTCTTGGACGGCTGCTTGGAGGTGTGCAAGGGGTGGCTAGAGTTTGGGGAGTTCATTGATGGATGGCAAGAAGGCGGCTAGGGTTTAAGGTTGGGCGGCTTGGATGCAAGCATGCACAGGAGCAAGAACACAAGAATACCAAGAAAAATATGACTTAAAATAACTAATTGATTGTATTGATTGATTGAAAGGTTCGATGCTTTTTTTTCATACAAGAGGGTCTCTTTTATAGGATAAGAGACTTGGGGCCCAAGTAAATACAAATATGGAAATAAAAAGAGGTATCCCTTTTCATGAAAGAAAATTCAAAATAATTTTAAAATTGGCACCCATTTTCTTCCTAAAATATGGATTAATTGGCGTTCTTTGAATTTGAATACATGGAAGAAAATTTAAAATTCAGTAATTTGGGATGGCCATATTGGGCATCCTTCACTTAGGCTGAATTCAGGGTTGAAATTTTCAAAAGAACTGAACGGCAATATGTGCATCCTTCACTCACATTAAAATAAATTGAACTGGACAGGATTCAAATTAAAATAAACTAAACTGGATATGACTCAAATTAAAATAAACTAAACCTAATTTTTCAACTCTAGACTTGAATCAAAACTAATCAAATATCCATAGAGGGTTAAGAATTCTCTGCATAATCTTGATGCCCACACCAATGAAAAGAACCAAATTTCTTAGCCACCAATGGCACGAAATTAATTCTTTGAAAAGAATTATTAACTGGTCAATAGGGATATAAATCCATAATATTCCACATTAAACCCGTCATGAAAAAAAGATGCATCAGGCATCCTAACTTTGACATCTCAATTTATGAAACTCATAATCAAAACTTAGATGTCTTCAAAAATTTTAGTTCACCTATACATACGGCTTAAAATTAAAATAATCAACCACTTCAACCTTACAATATATTATACTTAATTCTATACTTAAATAACATTTAAAAAGCATAGTAAGAGGCTCATAAGCAAAACCTCAATGGCCTAAATAAATTTTAACACACCCAAAAATATGACAAAAAATTAAAATAGTCAATTTTTCTTGTCTTGATTGCTTCAACTTCACAATATATACTAGATTAGATATATTAAATCGATTCAATTATTATTTTTTATATGATATCAATGAGAAAAGTGGGCTAGTTAAGAGTTTAAAATCATATGTTGAACCAAGATTGTACACTGCATCCATCTATATGTTCCATCACATACACTCTCCATGTAGGAGTGAAATTGAGGAGAGAAGATGGGAGAAGGATGGTATTAGCTATTTTAAAATTTTAAATCTTCGATATCTAAAAAAATTTGTTCATTATTATTTTAAATTAAACTACAGTATTAACTCTTGAACTTAGAAGGTTATGTCACTTTATTCCTCGAACTTCAAAAAGTTACAAAAGTTATCCTAAACTTTTCCTTTTATTTTACTTTGATTGTTAAGAGATATCGTTTAATTTTATCCCACATAATAGCATATATGGCATTTAAATGACATAATTAAATTTAAAATTCATAAATAACTTATTAATTTATTAACTCAATATCCAATAATCTTAAAAAAAACTTTTTTTCTCTTCCTTTCCGCAGCCTCTCCTACCTTCTATCGATGCCTCCGTCCCTTTAAGGGATTCATTCGCATGAGGGTCCTTCCCTCACTAACCCCCTTTTGCATGAGGGATGAAGGGGAAGGGGAGTTGAAGGGGTTCCATCCCATAACCCTCCCTCCCCTCCTGGGAAGGGGGTATGACCCTTAGGTAGTGTTTGAAATAGGGGATAAGAGGGGATATCTCCTCTTATTCCCAAAAGCCATAACTATAAGGGATAGCTGGGAATAAAGTTAACCAAAGGGATAATCCATGGTTAACCATGGATATCCCCTCAATTTATTCCCTAGAGAATGCAGGAATAGCTGGTTATCCCTTCAAATAAAAGTAAAAAAAAGTTATCCCATGGATTTACCTTTTTGCATTTGATATGATCAATGGGATAGTCAAAGGATATCCCTAGGAATAACCAGGGGATAAACTCTATCCCGTACACTTATCCATGAATAATATTTTTTCTATCAAACACTACCTTAACCTCCCAACATTTCTCCTTTGTCCCTTAACCCCTTACAGTCGCAGGTATGGAAGGAGGCCATGACAAAAGCGGGGAGGTCCGGGTGAACGAAGGAAGTCACGGTGAAAGATGGAGAGAGGCCATGGCGAGGGAGAGAGGAGAAGTTTTTTTAAAAAAATTATTGAATATTAGATTAACAGGTTAACGAGTTCATTACGTGTTTTAAATTTAATTCTATCATCTGAATGCCATGTGTGCTGCCATGTAGGACAAAATTAGGTATCTTTCTTTTTTAACGATAAGAATTAAAGTAAAATAAAAAAAAGTTCAGGATTATTTTTGTAATTTTTTAAAATTTAAAAACTAAAGTGACACAACCTTCTAAGATTGAGAGTCAATACTGCAGTTTAATCATTATTTTATTTTTGAGAGAAAGAAAAAGGTTCACTCCCCCACCAAATGTCATTTAGTTGAATCTTTTTTATTATTAATATAGGGGAAAAGATGTTAGACTCAACTCTGCAATCTAATTTAAAAAAAAAAAAAACAAGAAACACATTACGTCTTGAGGATATCATCATCCTAATTTTTTATAACTCTTAAAATAAAATTTGAATTCAACTCTATTATACATCATGAATTCAATAATTTGGAGAGTCAGCATTAGTGATTGGCACTCTCTCAAACCCCTTTAATCATACCTTTGATGGCTTGCAAATGATACATTAATCCATTTTTTTGACTTAATTTTCCATGAGTTCCATTTGATCTAGTTACCAACATGCCGTCCATTGATATTACACAAGAAAAAAAAAAAAAAAATCTTGCACTGAAGCATCGGGGTCTAAATATTAAAATTTTTCAGAAACAAAACTTTTGATTTATTCTTTTCCTTCCTAAGTTTCCATTTGAACTACTAGACTCAACATGCCACCTGCCGGGACTTTGATGGCAGTAGAGTCTCTGTTCCCCCTTCAAATTCGCATAGTTTGTCTGACTTCTTTACCTCCTTTCCATCCATGGACTTGTAACCAGATTATAGACAGTCACCTCTAAATTACAGTCACAAGCTCCAGAAAAGATGCATTCTGATCTAACGTTGCAATTTACAGTGCCTTGATCCACTCTCCAATAAATCTCCACTCTGAACCTTGAAGACAAACTTTACAAGCAAGGACACACATTCTATGAAAGATGGCCTTCTCAGTCAACCAAGCGAAACAAGGAACACACAGAATTCTGGCTGGTCTTTCTTCCATGCAGATAATATGCTTTTGTTGACTGCAAATGATCAAATACACATACTACTAGTTGCAACATCAAATGTGAGGCTTCACAACCAAATTTAAAGACCTCCAGTTTCAAATTACAGCTCACTCAAATAAGGTCATACCAGAATTATTCCTCATTACTAAATACATAGATATGTGATACTAAAGCAAATTTATTGACCTGAACTTGGACTGATAGCCATAGAGATGCATCATTAGACACATCTTAAATGGTCCATACAGCATCAGGCTAAATAAAATAAACATATCCCTCGTACAAGAATTATTCCCTCATTACTAGATTCATAGATATGTAGCACTTCGTCAAATAACCAAGGCAAATGTATAGAGCCTCAACTTGGACTCATGGTTACACAGATGCATGAATGGTCTATACAACATAAAATAACATTTTGAACTCCATAAAACAAATATATCATATGGGATTGCAAAGTGCTCTGGTGAAGTTATTCTGATATTTTCCCCTCTCAACAGATTTGAGGCAGATAACCTACATGCAATGAGAACTCAAACTGCAACCAAGTTATATCAACCTACTCCCTGTCAATGTACAACAACATCCAAAGTAAGAATCCATTATTGTTTCAATGCCAAACCAAAGCAGAAAGCTAGCAAAGAAGAAAAATAAGGGGAAATTTCCTAGAACGTAACATTTCTGAGATGTCTTACTCATGCTTGAATGACTATTTTGCAATGCAGAGGTATTGTTATTCCAACTTAATCATAGCATGCAAAGTAAATAAACTCCCAAGCTGGTTTCCACAACCTTGATCACTAAATGTCATGTGGAATTAGTGATGGATAACTCTGGTGTTGATACTTCTAAACACATCATCCATGGTGCACAAAAACACATATCAAGTAGGCCAGTATGGACAATAACACCAAACAGCCCAGAATGAAACCATTCAGAAAGTACCATCATAGCTTCAGCATTATCAATCAGTTTACAAAAAGATATGAGCATCCATAATGAAGCAAAAGCGCAAGATAATGAATCTCAAGACTAACCACCCTTAAGGGTAATATGACATTACGAAATGTGGTTTTGACAATGGTCCATGCAATCTGGACCCAAACAGGATAATTTAACAATGGTATATTCTGATTGTAAGGGTTGTGCTCCATGTCCGCATCCTTTGACATCTGATTATGACAACCAATACATGATTCAAACTGATAAAGCAATTTGTGCAAATAAGAAAGAACAGTTGAAAATGGTTGTAATATAGGATGACAGGATGAGGGACCATGAAGAGGTTGCATTTCAGCTTATAAATGACATAAAAAGCCTTCACCTCCCTACATGGATCCCTTTGTAGCAGATACAGGATGCAAGAAACCATGATGAAGGACCTCCACGTTAATATAAATCTTATTTTGGGTTGATATTTAATATTACGTCTTATATATGTAGGTACAAGTCAGAAATTTAGAGCCTATGCTGATAGATACAAAGGCATTCATTGTTACATCCCATGATAATATAAATCGTAGCTATCTTGAGCTTACATTATCCTTGATAGATTCATTCATACAACTTTAGTAGAATTGCTGGTACAGAGTATGAAGCCATATAACTTTTTTTTTGCTCCGATCAATAACATGGCCTTCTTAGGAAAACTGACAGAATCATGTGAACTGTGATAGTTTTTTTTAATTTTTTTTTTTCCTTTCATTTTGTTGGGTGGGGGGGGGGGGCAAGAATTATCACAAATATTCTAAACTCAAATTGCAAAATGGTCATTTTGGAGCAGAAAATAAGAATACATACATGCCAGTCATCACATTGCAACAAAAAGTCTTCCAAGAACATCATCTGAGCAACATTAAATTCTTATAGAACAAGATACATTGTTTTGGTGCCAGGCTCCATACAAGTATCATACTAATAAAGTATGTATGCCCAGCATGTGAGTTGATTCAGCATACTAGGTCTCGGTTTGGTACCAGTATGATATGGTACATCCCGAATAGGATAGCATGCATTGGCATCGCATACTTTGCTATAGGCACTTGCACAAAATTTATACAATCCATTCTCCAGAAACCCTTATTTCCAGAAGTTTGGGTAGGCATAATGCAATATCATACTATAAAGTATTTTAAATCACATGTATTCCAACCTCATTCAAATGGACCATGTATCAGTGAGCTGCTCATATCCTTTTCTTTGCAACACTGATAAGTAGGCTTCTGTTGATCAGGCATCGGCGTGGCCAGACAAAGAGGACAAAGTTTTAAAATCAAAGCTGTCGATCTACTAATCAAAATAAGATATATCTTAGACGCTGCCCTTACTGGTTGTGTTTATGGTTCCAAGGCTGTTTCACCGAAATTATGTTCATGACTAAGAAAACCATCCATTACATATAGAGACTCAAGGAATCATCCCTTCTATGTTTAATGCTTCATCATCTTATGACCATCTAGGTTGCAGCTTGCAGCATAACAAGAAGCATCAAAACAACATAGAGAGATTCACCAGCTGCTTTAATATATTAATAATTTTGGACCAAGATCCTAATGCATGAAAATTTGCACCATCAAGTTAAAATTCTCAAAATACTCAGTTCTTTTTGCACAAAATAGTCAACTTGGATATTTATCTCAACCAACTATAATAAAATGTTAATTCTCAGTTCCATGCTTAGAACATATCCATCTTAGAAACGGTTAAAGAAATCACCTTCATATTTGATACATTAGAACACATCAAACCCTTGATTATTATACTTCCACAAATTATCACATGCCACAATGGATAGTACGGTAGACCTTATACGAGCAATTTTTACCTAGAAATTAACAATATCTGATATCAAACATATTTAATACACAATCTAATTTCATGGTCATTAACAGATAATCTCTGAAATCATCAAGCTAATCAGCTTTTTAGCCTTATAGAGTGCCAGTATCTAAGATTATAATGCATATCACTGTCCATATTTTTTTTTCCATACAATGTAAATATGATTCAAGTAGGGTTAACTTATTCCAGTTTCATTTTACACTTGTGCATAGCATCATCAAAAGCCATAGGTTTATTCACAAGAAAGCTTGCTGCTAAAACAGCCCATCACTCCTTTCACTTGGATCTCTAACATCTGTGGATTAATCAAGCGATGCACATTTTAGGGGGAAAAACTCATGTCACAAAAGAAACAAGGTTTCCACCCTAGTCATTATTAAATTTCCGGTTAAACATAATATCAGAGGCTCCCGGATAAAAAATTCATATAACCTTGATATAGTTATCAAACCAAATATTTTAAGGGGTCTTATAGAGAAGAGAAAAAAGAAAGAAAGAAAAAAAAGAAAAGGAGGAGATGTTAGGTAAATAGAACTTATTGGAAACTCAGAAGGGAGATTGACAATCAAATTATCTTATAACGTAGAATTCGATGAATAATAATCATCGTATTTCATACGTGAAAAGGAAGAAGAGAAGTCAAAATAGGAAGCTTTACTGGTCAATTTTTGACAGCAGGACAAGAGCCATGTAAGAGATGAGAAGTCGACGAGGAGAGAAGTGCTGAAGGAAATCAATTGATTAAACATATCAACTGATGCCAGAGAAAAATCTTAAATTTTTTGATCAGACAGCATGCACAAACCTACAGATGAGGGAGAGGAGGAAAACCATGGAGAATCTAAGAAAAAAACAAGAACAAGAACAAGGCTAATCATATCATGTAAACAACTTTAGAAAATGAAAATTTTGTTCTGATCCATCAAAACTCAGAAAAGAAAACAGAAAAAAAAAAAAAAGAAACTTTTGATGAAAAATTAAAACCGATAAATCAAGAAAACCTATTCCAAGAGCAAAGTGAAACAAAAGCGAGTAGACCAGCAGCAAGAACAAGATGGCTACCGATAGCATATAAACAAAAATAAATAAATAAATATTATTTTTGAGAAGAAATTCAGAATAAAAAGCCATAGGAAATCAAACACTTTCTTCCATCACAAAGAGGGAAAATAAAAGGGAAGAGAAAACTAAATCATTTACAATAAATCGAAACCAGAACCATAGAACTATAAAAGGATGAGCTTCTTGCAAAGCATGAAAGCCGAATCAAAAAGGCAAGGTGGCGAGGTGCATACCAGTAAAAGGGATTACCGCCAACCATAGAGCACTTCGGTGTATCTATCCTTGAGCCACCTGAAGCTCCTTTTGATGGAGCCCTTCATCCTCCCCTCGACGGCGTAGAACCTGTAGCCGGCCACCCGCTTCTTTCTCTGGAACTCTGGATCGCCGAAGGCCCACCCTTTCTTGTTAGATCTGGTGGTCGCCTTCTTCTTCTCGGCCTTGACCTCCCTGGAGTCGTATCCACCGTGGCCACCACCGGCGTGGGCGGGGGATGCGTAAGACGTGCTGTAGCCCTTGAAATCGTAGACGCCGGAAGGGGGAAGGGGCGGCCGGCCACCGTAGGCCTCGAGCTGAACCCTTCTGTCGTTGGAGCACTTCGATCCGAAGCCCTCCATGGGAGTCAAGACAGCACTTCAACTTCTCCGGGCAAAAAAGAGAACAGGGTGGGCGAGAGTGCGAGGCCGGAGTCCTCGGCTGACGCTGGGACCGAATCTAACAATCTAATAATAATATATAAAGAGAGAGATTCGTGAAAAGTTTCAAAATTTTTAACGTAGATATTTTTAAAACTAATCTAACTCTCGAGTTAATTTTTTAATATAATACGATGGAATTGAGATGCGGCCTTTTAAACACCATTAACACAATAACACTGGATATTGAAAGGCTTAAATACTTTTAATTCGCGTTTGAAAAAAAAAAATTAGGATTGTTATTTGGAAAAATGTCAGGATTGAACACGTTAGTGCAGATTCTTTGGGAATTATAAGATCCAATTGATTTACCTACCAAAATTCTTTCTTGTTGTCTCGCTTGTTAGGATAAATCTGTGAAGATTTACTTTGTTGAGCCTTATTTCATAATACTTAGTGTTGATAATTTTTTTTCCTTCTTGCATACTTTTTTTAATATAAATATGTAAAAAATAAAAAAATAACATAATTATATTTTATAGGTAGCTCTAAGCCCTTTGGACACTCTATATGAGTCAAGTGTCATCTTATATTTGGATGTGCTTTTGTGATTCATAGGTACCGTCTTCATATCTTGAAAGCCTTCACCTTTAGGGTTTGTCAAAATTAACTTTAATAAAAGTGTTCGTGATAGATGTGTTGGATCTGCTTTTATGATTCGTGGGTCGAATGGTGGAATGTTGGCGGCTGAAGGATTCGGTCTTTTAGACTCCTCGGTGCCTCTTTCTGAGCTGTATGCTGCATGGACTGATATTTTCTGTGCCATTCACAGCCTGGGTACCCGCAATCTCATTATTGAGGGGATTCTATTATGGTTATTCGCTAGCTTTGTCAAGACTCTAAGGATCATTTGCCACCCCCTTAATGTGTGACAGTCAAGCTATTCTACAGGGAGTTCACAGCGCTCAAATTCACCATATTTACCGTAAAGCCAACTCAGCGGCTGATTGGATTGTCGCCATAGTGGCTGACCACTCAGGTTTTTGGTATTGGAAGCAAGACGACCTTTGTCCCCTTGTTCTTATCCAAATTTTGTATTCTAATATTTTGGGTCTGACTCATCCTAAATTGGTATGATTATCCGTCTGTACAAAAAAAAAGCATCATCTTATGTTTTATCATCAACTTATTTAACTATGATATAAAGGTCATTTGGGGGCTATTGTGATATTAAAGAGCTGCACCGTTCTACGGTCTTTATCACTTGGGATCCTCCACCTCCGAGTTATGTCAAAGTGAACTTCGATGGCTCTGTGTCGGGCCGTACAGCTGGATCTGGTTTTATTATTAGGAGGCATGATGGAAAGCTGCTTGCGGCGGGTGGTCACGACTCTCTTGACATTTTCATCCCTATAGCAGAGTTGCAGGCTGCTTGGACTGGCACTATATATGTTGTACGTATTTTACGCTCTCATCGGGTTGTTATTGAGGAAGATTCTCTGACGGTCATCCACTGGATCAGATGGGATGATAATATCTGCCCCTCCTATAACCCCTGATTACTGATATTTGGGCTTCTCTCCATGTTATCTCTGCTCCGTTGATTTGTCATGTTTATAGGAAAGCCAATGCTGCAGCAGATTGGGTTACCTCAGCTGTAGCTCGTCATTCTGAACAGTGGGAATGGCATTCTGGTGATCCCTGTCCGGTTCTTTTGGAGCAAATTATGTATTCTGATACTTCAGGTTTGACTCATCCCAGAGTAGTATGATCGCCCGCTTGTTAAAAAAAAAAGAGCTTTGATTTATGCTTTGATTTTGTTTTAGTGTAATTTGCAAGTATATCTATGACTCTCTTTTTTTAGGTTTTAATGGCTTTCGATCTCTTATCATATTCATTGATTGTAGAGTTTAATAATAATGGAAAGAGGACTGCTAAAACACAAACGCAGGGTCAAGCACCTCTGGTTTCCCCCTCTCCCTCTCCTCTTATATTTTTTCGCTTTTTGGCATAATATTTATCCTTCTGACCCTTGAATTAAGTATTTAAATTTTATTCTGACCAGCTTCTTGGTAGCTGATAATCTATTAAAATTATCAGTAATTTAAATGGACCCATTAGATAACTTTATTTGGTATATATTTTTAATAGCAATCTATCTTATTAGGGTAGACGTTTGGCATCCTTATCGGCCGCTTTAAATATTATTTATAAATATAACCTTTTTTAAACATTATCATTCATAAATATATATTTTTAAATCAAAAAATAATAATATATATTTTTAATAATTTTAATTTAGAAGTATTTTAAGAATTTGATGTTATACGACTGATAATTTATTTGTCATACCAAACATAGTAATCAATATTATTATAGCATTATCTATATACCAAATGTAGTAATCAACATTACTAATAATCTAACATTACCATTAAAAATTACTGGCGATGCACCAAATACAACCTTAACTCTATTCAAGAAAACAAAGAAGAAAGAAAAAATAGAGGAAAGAAGAAAGAAAAAACAAAAGTGAAAGAAGAAGGAATACGCGCGCGTGTGTGAAGAAACAAAACAAAAAAAGAAAATAAAAGAAAAATAAAAGCTTATTTACTTAAAAAATAAAGAAAAGTATAAAAGAAGAAACGAGAAAATTCTTACGTATAAGTTTTTTTTATAGATGATCGGTTTCAAATTCAGATAAAGAAGAAGGGTTATGGTAGCTAACAGCTAGCATAAACCATAGTTAAACCTATAGACATGAATTTAATAGAAAAATCAATGCTTCTAAAAATAATAGTTGACCCTACATTGATTTTGATGTTTACAAAACAATTAAGCAATGATTAATTCTATTTATCAAGCCAGTTGCAGAGAAGTTTAGATGCTCTACAAGTAAGTATCTTCATGCAAAATTTTATGTGAATATATATTCATCTTATTTTGCCACCAGGTTGATATAAAATGAACATCCTTTAGCCCTGGTCATTCTTTTGGCTTGGGAGTTAGCTATTTAGCTAGCTTAGTCTTTCATTTAGCTAGCTGGCATAACATTTAGCTAACTACCAAACCTTGTCTATGACTTGGCCGAGCGTTTCATTTTCTTGAGCTAGCTGGTTAGCTAGCTTGTTGCTTCGTTAGCTAGCTAGAGTTTCATTTTAGCTAGCTAAGGTGCCTGTTACAGTTGCTAGCCGAGCTGTTTCATTTTTGAGCTAGCTGGCTAGCTAGCTTGCTTCTTCTTTGGCTAGCTAGAGTTCCTTGTTAGCTAGCTTGGCCTTTTTGTGAGTTAGCTGGATTTCATTTTAGTTAATTATGGATTTGAACGCCTCTATGCCAGCCGTTTGCTTTGAGTATCAGTTAGCTAATTAGCTAACTTAACCTCTCTGTTAGCTAGCTGGCTTGTTTTTTTGGTTCTTAGCTAACTAATTTTCACAGGTTCCTCCAAGCCGTGAGCATAAAAATTTCAGTTAGCTGGAGAGCCAACTTCCACTCCTCTAAGCCGTTTGAATTCATTTCTAAGTTAGCTAGAGAGTTAGCTAACTTTTGGTTCAATTAACTGGGAAGCTGGCTTCTGTCACTGGGTGTATGGCTGCCTTCTTTTTCATGAGTTAGCTAATGGGCTAACTCTCCTGGGCAGATACTTTATTGCCTTTTGAGCTTAGTTAGCTGGGAAGCTAACTACCTGCTGCTCAGTTAGCTAAATAGCTAACTCCTCATTCTCTGATAGCTCTGTTTCCTGCAGACCGTGAGCCATTTGTTTTTAGTCAACTGGGGAGCTAGCTAACATTTCATGGCTACTTCTCCCTGCCACATGGTTTGCTTGCTCAGTTAGCTAAAGAGCTAACTATCTTGTGGCTTGGTTAGCTAATGAGCTAACTGCTGGTTCGTGATTTCTTCTCCTGGCCGCATGCTTTGCTTGTGAGTTAGCTGGGAAGCTAACTAGCAAATGGTTTAGTTGCCTAAGGAGTTGCCTGCCCTCTCCTGGATACTTATTTATGTTGTGGGATTATAAAAGAGCTAGCTGATTAGCTAGCTGGGGATGTTGCTCTCTTCCTGGCCGATCGTCTTCAAAGATCTTCAGCTACCTGGAATTAATTCCAAACAGCTACTACTCAAGTGTTTGGGCGTGCTCTCTCTCTCTCTCTTTTATTACATTGCTATTTTCAGCTACATTAACTTTTTGATTTCTTGGATTATGACAGAGTTCTTCCTTCCTCAAATGGATCAAGTGCATTCAATGCTTAAGGAAAATAATCTCAACGGTTATCTTTTCTTCCCGTTTTACTTTCTATTTGTTTCCAATGTATCTAACGGATATTTTTATTGTTGGATACTTATAAATAGTTGTGATTAGAAGAACCACATGATGGATTTTGAAAAGAGAAAATCAAGAGAAGGAAATCCAAGAAAAAGAGCCTTTATTGCATATTCTTCGGAGTGGTGAAAAGCAAGATCGTGTGCATTGAAGTTATCAAATCTCAAGATCATTCATTGCTCAAGTCGTCCAGATCAGTTAAAGCTCTCAAGCAATCAGAGCTTCAGATTCCTTAAAGTTCTTCATTTATTGCTGAGGAGTTGCTGCAAATTTGTAAAGTATATCTTGAATATTTGCTCATTGTAGGAGCTACTTGATCTCATTTATTCTAAACACTTGTAAAAGGGTTAGAGTTAACCCTTGCTTTGTGTTGGCCTCCTTGTGCCGTTGAACAAGAGGACTAGCTTGGTAAGGCTAGGGGCTTGACTGCCTTGTGCCGTATAAACAAGAGGGCTAGTCGGGGAAGGCTAGAGGTTGTAATCGTTGTGATACGATTAGTGGAATTCCCAAAGGTTTTGGGGAATGGATGTAGGTGCTGGGTTTAGCACCGAACCACTATAAACTCTCCTGTGTTTATGGTTGCTTGTTTTTCTGTATTATTATCATTCTGTGCACTTCACTACACCACTGCCAAGTAATTTCAAAATTAGGGTTAAAGTACATATTGCGATAGTAATTAATTTTTAATAACCCAATTCACCCCCCTCTTGGGTTGCTACATCTGGGCAACAAGTGGTATCAGAGTAGAGTGCTCTTAATTACTAGCTTGATTAGCTTGAGCCAAAGATTAGTAGTAATCCAAATGGGATCTATGTTGATTGAAGGACAGTCAACTAATAGACCACCTTTGTTCAGTGGAACAAATTACACTTATTGGAAAGCACGAATGAAAATCTTCATTCAGGCACTAGATTATGATTTATGGGGAATCATAATTAATGGACCACACACACCCACTATTAAGATTGACAATCTTGATATTACAAAACCTGAATCTGAATGGGATGAGCAAGATAAGAAATTAGCTCAATTAAATACAAAAGCTATGAATGTTCTTTATTGTTCTCTTGATGCAAATGAATTTAATCGCATATCTACTTGCATGTCTGCTAAAGAAATCTGGGATAGACTTGAAGTTACCCATGAGGGTACAAATCAAGTCAAGGAATCCAAAATAAATATGCTTGTTCATAAGTATGAATTATTTAAGATGGATTTTGCTGAGAATATCACTGATATGTTTACAAGATTTACTGATGTTATTAATGGACTTAAAAGTCTTAGAAAGTCTTATGCTAACAGTGATCTTGTTAGAAAAATCTTAAGATTTTTACCTAGGACATGGGAAGCAAAGGTCACTGCTATACAAGAAGCAAAAGATCTCAATACTTTATCACTTAAAGAGTTGGTCGGTTCTTTGATGACACATGAGCTTCAGCAACGACAACACATTGATGAAAATGAATCAAAGAAGAAAAGAACTATGGCATTGAAGAGTGGAATTCAGAATGATGAAAGTGAGGAAACCACTAGTGACAGTGAGAAAGATGATGAAATGACACTTATCTCAAGAAAATTTAAAAAGTTCATGAAAAGAAAGAAGTTTGGAAAAAGAAAATATTTTGCAAAAGGAGATCATAGCAAAGAAAAAGAAAAGAGTGAACCTCCTACTTGCTATGAGTGCAAAAAGCCTGGACACATCAGACCAAAATGTCCACTATTAAAGAAATGATCCAAAAGAGTAAAGAAGAAAGCAATGATGGCTACATGGAGCGACAGTGAGGCTACAAGTTCAGAAGATGAAGAAAAAACTGAAGTGGCTAATGTATGTTTCATGGCTGATAATGATGAGGTAAATCCTAGCTTTCTAGATGACTTTACTTTTGATGAATTACATGGTGCATTTATGAACTTGTTGATGATTTTGCAAATTTAAGTTCAAAGAACAAGGATTTGAAAAATGAAGTCAAAAATCTTACTCTTGAAAAAGAAAGAATTTCAAAAAATAATGAATCATTATTAAAGAAAAATCAAGATTTAAAAAATGAAGTAAATAAATTAAAACCAATTGTTGATAGATTTACATTGAGCTCAGAAAAATTAGAAATAATTTTAAATAGTCAAAGAGCTATTTACAATAGAGCTGGTCTTGGATATAATCCCTTTGAAAGATAAAAGTTTTGAAAATATTTATGTACATGGAAATGACTTCACCAAAATTACTTGTTTTAAATGTGGTAAATTAGGACATAAACCTTATACTTGTCACACACACAATGTGAGAAAAATATAGGTTCCAAAAGGAACTATTTTAACTAACCCTAAAGGACCCAAGAAGGCTTAGGTACCTAAGAGCAAAACTTGAAATTGTGTATGCAGGTGTGTCTTGCGACCCAAGCAACTAAAAGATAATGGTACTTGGATAGCGGGTGCTCGAGACACATGACAGGTGATGAATCGTAATTCATCACTTTGGAGGCAAAAGATGGAGGTGTTGTTACTTTCGGTGATAATGGTCAAGGAAAAATTATTGGCATTGGAAAAATAGGTATCACACCTCATGCTTTTATTGATAATGTCTTACTTGTGAAAGGACTGAAACATAATTTACTTAGTATTAGTCAATTATGTGACAAAGGATTTAATGTTACATTTGAATCATCTTTATGCATTGTTAAAGATCCTACTAATGAAAATATGAAATTTATTGGTCAAAGGCATGGTAATGTATACATTGTTAATCTAAATGATTTGTATGATAAAAATATTGATTGCCTAGTTGCTACAAATAATAAAATTGATTGTAGTTAGTTATGACATCGTAGGCTAGCTCATGCAAGCATGGATTTATTATCTAAATTAATTAAGAAAGATTTAGTGCATGGTTTACCGAAACTAGTTTTTGAAAAAGACAAGATTTGCAATGCTTGTCAGTTTGGAAAACAAACCTGAGTATCTTTTAAATTAAAGAATTTGGTTTCAACCACTAGACCCTTGGAACTCTTGCATATGGATTTATTTGGTCCTATAAAACAACTAGTCTAGGAGGAAAAAGATATGGTTTTGTTGTTATTGATAATTTCTCTCGTTTTACATGGATTTTATTTTTAACTAGTAAAGACGAAGCATTTCCTTCATTTCCAAATTTATTTAAAAAAATTACAAATGAAAAGAATTCTTCCATTTTATCAATTCAAAGTGATCATAGAAAAGAATTTGAAAATAAATATTTGAAGATTTTTGTAATGAAAATGAAATTGAACATAATTTTTCTGCACCAAGAACACCTCAATAAAATGGAGTAGTTGAAAGAAAGAATAAAACTTTAGAAGAAATAGCCCGTACCATATTGTGTGAGAGCAATCTTCCAAAGTATTTTTGGGCTGAAGCTATCAACACTGTATATTATGTTTTAAATCATGCATTGATTAGACCTGTTTTGAAAAAGACTCCTTATGAACTTTGGAAAGGAAGAAAACCAAACATCAGTTATTTTCATGTGTTCGGATGCCGATGTTTTGTTTTAAATAATGAAAAATCAAACCTTGATAAATTTGATGCTAAATCTAATGAAGGAATTTTTCTTGGTTATTCTTTGCATAGTAGAGCTTTTAGAATATTCAACAAAAAGACTCTAGTAGTAGAAGAATCTATTCATGTTATTTTTGATGAATCTAATGATCTTCCATTAAGAAAGAGAAAAGGTATAAATGATGCAGATAAGATTGAAGATCAACAAGGACATCACTTTAAAGATAAAGATGAGTCAGATACTCAAGAGGTAAATGAAGAAGGGAACGCTGACCTACCAGAAGCTTCACAAGGTAATAATGAATTAGAAAGGGGATGGAGGTATGTTCTCAGTCACCCTAAAGATTAAATTATAGGTGATCCATCTTAAGGTATTAGAACTAGATCATCATTTAGAGATACTTATAGTAACTTAGCATTTGTATCTAAAATTGAACCTAAATGCTATGATGATGCTAAAAATGATGTTGATTGGATTAATGCCATGCATGAGGAACTTCACTAGTTTGAAAGAAATAATGTATGGACTCTTATTGAAAGACCTCATGATCATCAAATTATTGAAACTAAATGGGTTTATAAAAACAAATTAGATGAACATGGTAATATAATTAGAAATAAGGCAAGATTAGTAGCTAAGGGTTATAATCAAGAAGAGGGAATTGATTTTGATGAAACTTATGTTCAGTTGCTAGATTAGAAGCTATTAGATTACTTCTTGCTTATGCTTGCTTTATGAAGTTTAAATTATATCAATGGATGTTAAAAGCACTTTCTTAAATGGATACATTGCTGAACAAGTTTTTGTGGAACAGCCACTCAGTTTTGAGAATCGCTTGTTTCCAAATCACGTATTTAAGTTGAATAAAGCTTTATATGGTTTGAAACAAGCACCCCGAGCTTGGTATGAAAGGTTAAGCAAATTCTTGATTAGTAATGAATTTATTCGAGGAAACGTGGATACAACGTTATTTATTAAAAGATAAAATAGTATATATTAATTGTTCAAATCTATGTTGATGATATCATATTCAGTGCCACTAATGAATTTTTGTGCAAGGACTTTGCTAAGCTCATACAGGGAGAGTTCGAGATGAGTATGATGGAGAACTAAACTATTCCTCGGACTACAAATCAAACAAAGCAAAGACAGAATCTTCATAAGCCAATCCAAATATATCAAAGAAATGATCAAGAAGTTTGGCATGGAGACATCAAAAAGTATTGGTACTCCTATGAGCTCATCATGTAGACTTAAAACTTATAATACTGAAAAGTCTATTGATTTGAAATTATATAGAGGCATGATAGGATCATTGTTGTATTTAACTGCTAGTAGACCAGATATTTTATTCAGTGTATGCATGTGTGCTAGATATCAAGCTAATCCTAAAGAATCACACTTGCTTGCTGTTAAAAGAATATTCAAATATTTGAATGGAACAGTAAACTTAGGTTTATGGTATGATAAACAATCTAGCATTGACTTAATAGGTTGCACTAATTCAGACTTTGCTGGATGTAAAATTGATAGAAAATCAACTAGCAGTACTTGCCAATTTCTTGGTGCTAACTTAATTTCATGGTTTAGCAAAAAGCAAACTTCAGTAGCATTGTCTACGCCGAGGCCGAATACATTGCAGCTAGAAGTTGCTGTGCTCAAATCTTGTGGATTAAGCAGCAACTAGAAGATTATGGCATTAAGCAAAATGCATTTCTATAAAATGTGATAATACAAGTGCAATATGTTTAACTAAAAATCCTATACAATATTCAAGAACAAAACATATTGAAATTAGACACCATTTCATTAGAGATCATGAATAATGGAAATATTGTAATTGAATTTATAAGCATTGAAAATCAAATTGCTGATATTTTTACCAAGCCTCTTGATGAAACAAATTTTATGAAATTAGAAGAGAATTAGGAATGTATGATCCAACTGCTTAATGAATCAATTAATGAAAGTGTTTTTGAAATGACATTTAAAAATCATGACATTTTTTAATCAAATATCTTAATGGAAAATCTTTTCAAATTAAATGCATTGAACCTACATTTGAGTTAGGCTATGTATTAAATGCCCTTTAATTCCCTCCAACACATGAAACCTTTTTCATTCAATCCACCAATCGACATTCAACTCCTTTTATTCCTCTCTTGGTAATTAACAACCAGGCAACCAAACAGTCACCTAGCCAGTTAACCAACTAGGAGTCCTCCCTATATAACCTTTTCCATCAACCAGCTTCTCCTTCAATTCATTCAAACATCCAACCGGCTTCTCCTTCAATCCGTTCAAGCATTCAACCGGCTTCAATCAATCATCCTCTCCACTTCACCTCTTCGTTTCTCATTCAAGCCTTCATCAAATCATTCCATCCAACTCATCTTCCAATCTATCTTCCAAAATATCTCCCATTTCCTCTCTTATTCAAGAAAATCGTGAATGGCTCCAAGAAGAAAGCAATCGCAAGAGATGACGATTCTGATCTTCGAAGGAAGTCTTCCTCATCTTCTTCTTCTCAAATCAACACCCTCATTGCCGCTAAGTCTTTTGTGCATGGCAGGTTAGTTGATTTTAACTTCTTAGAACAAGAAAACTTTAAGATAGGGGAATTATTTGATAATCAAGGTTGGAAAACTATCTTATCCACCAAATTGCCAATCTACCCTGAGTTAATTAAAGAATTTTACGAGAATATTACCTTTGGTTTTGGAACTCTTTCATCCTACGTAAAGAAAAATAGAATCGACCTTGATCGAAAGACTCTAGGTTCTGAGTTAAGCATTCCTCATGATGGTATCCTAGAAATCCTTCTAGCACAAGAGGTTATAAAATTGGCTTAATCTTGGCATAGATGATAACGAGGCTAGTAACATAGAAACTCTTGATGCCAACATGTTATCTGTTGAGAATAGATTATTTCACAGCATTATAGCCAAGATTATTCCTCGTGCTGGTTCGTTCAATGTTGTCACTGATCGTGACATTTGCATTATGTATAATATTCTTATTGGAAATCCTATAGACCTTACTGACCTAATAATGTCTATTATGAAAGAATCCATAAGTAGGTCTAAGCCGCACTGCCCTTTGGTATGTTTCTCATCTATATATTTGAATATTTCAATATAAAACTAAAGGGAGAAACTGTTGTGGCATTACGTCACACCGATGTGTTTAATGCTCATTCATTACATCGGTTGGACTATGCTAAAAGGGATGGTGTTTGGCTTAAGGTTAGATCCAAAACCAATCAATCAAGCTCTTTGCCACCTCCAAACCAGCCTCAACCTATTAGCTCTCCTCAAAACTACTTTAATTTTGATTTCCATCAACCAAATCCATTCCTTGTTGCAATGACAGTGGACCAAAATCCATTTTTATCTAAACCACCTGATGTCACTGCTACTGGACCCTCTTATCGAAATGACAACCCTGCTCCTGCTACTCCTACTACCGTCCGTATCTGTGAAGATCAAATCCAACAAATTATTCATGAATTATCCCTTATCCAATCCAGTCGAAGCTCTGGAGACAGTGCTTCATCAGTTAATGATCAAACCCTTGTACCTCATATTTCATCTGTTTTCGAGACTATGTCTCAGTTCAAGATTACTCTAAGCCAACTTGTTCATGATGTCAATATTCTAAATGGGCGAGTGTTTCATCACAATAAAAATTCCATGGATAAAATCTTGAAAGAAATTAATTTTTTAAAAGGTAAAACTGAAAATTTTGAGACCAAAGCTGATTGGGTTGAGCATTAGACGAGAACCAATGTAAATCAAACAAGAGACGCCACGAATGTTGTTGATCACTGGTCTGCATCTCTAACAATGTTGATTAAGCTAGTGGAAACTCATATCGCTCTCTCGGCTGCCTCAACTCCAGGCGCTTCTTTTTTCCATCCACATCTTTGGTCTCCTCCACCTCAACAAGATAAGTCAGGACCCTCCTCTTCTGTTCAAATTTCTTCTGATGATGATGAAAAGTGAAGAATGTTTATGACTGTTTATGACATGTAATGAATGTTTATGACTCTACTTTTTATGTTGTATGACTTCAAACTATGACATGTAATATCTGTAGTATTATGTGGTATTGACTTTACTTGATGATCTGTATGACTGTTAATATGTATGAATGATCACATTATCCTGATGTATTATGCTAAATTCATTGCAAAACTCTTCAATCTTCTATTTGATCAATGACAAAAAGGGGGAGAAGAATGTTGCATACATTAAGGAAATGGAGAAAGTAATAAACTCCATATATTCAGGGGGAGTTTACCTATTCAGATTGACAGGGAGAGAAAGTAATGATTTTCTGTATACACTCCTATTTATTCATATTATTCATAATACTTTCTATATTTTCTCTTTGCAAGCTTAATGGTTTTGTCATCATCAAAAAGGGGAAGATTGTTGACCCTACATTGATTTTGATGTTTATAAAATAATTAAGCAATGATTAATTCTATTTATCAAGCCTGTTACAGGAAAGTTTAGATGCTCTATAAGTAAGTATCTTCATGTAAAATTTTATGTGAATATATATTCATTTTTTGCCACCAGATTGATATAAAATGAACATCCTTTAACCCTGATCGTTCTTTTTGGCTTGGGAGTTAGCTATTTAGCTAGCTTGATCTTTCATTTAGCTAGCTGGCATAACATTTAGCTAACTACCAAACCTTGTCTATGACTTAGTCGAGCGTTTCATTTTCTTGAGCTAGCTGGTTAGCTAGCTTGTTACTTCATTAGCTAGCTGGAGTTCCATTTTAGCTAGCTGAGGTGCCTGTTACAGTTGCTAGCCGAGCTGTTTCATTTTTGAGCTAGCTGGCTAGCTAGCTTGCTTCTTCTTTGGCTAGCTAGAGTTCATTGTTAGCTAGCTTGGCCTCTTTGTGAGTTAGCTATGGATTTGAACGCCTCTGTGCCAGCCGTTTGCTTTGAGTATCAGTTAGCTAATTAGCTAACTTGACCTCTCTGTTAGCTAGCTGGCTTATTTTTTTGGTTAACTATATTCCCTGTTACATGTATTGGCCGAACGTCCCTTCTTTTAGCTGACTGGTGAGCTAGCTGATGGTTCTCTTAGCTAGCTAGCATATCTTGTTAGCTAACTATTTGCTTTGGAGCTAACTGCTTTCTTTCTTAGCTAACTAATTTTCACAGGTTCCTCCAAGCCGTGAGCATAAAAATTTTAGTTAGCTGGAGAGCCAACTTCCACTCCTCTAAGCTGTTTGAATTCATTTCTAAGTTAGCTGAAGAGTTAGCTAACTTTTGGTTCAGTTAACTGGGAAGCTGGCTTCTGTCACTGGGCATATGGCTGCCTTCTTTTTTATGAGTTAGCTAATGAGCTAACTCTCCTGGGCGGATACTTTATTGCCTTTTGAGCTTAGTTAGCTGGGAAGCTAACTACCTGCTGCTCAGTTAGCTGAATAGCTAACTCCTCATTCTCTGATAGCTCTGTTTCTCCTGCAGACCGTGAGCCATTTGTTTTTAGTCAACTGGGGAGCTAGCTACCATTTCATGGCTACTTCTCCCTGCCGCATGGTTTCCCTGCTCAGTTAGCTAAAGAGCTAACTATCTTGTAGCTTGGTTAGCTAATGAGCTAACTACTAGTTCGTGATTTCTTCTCCTGGCCACATGCTTTGCTTGTGAGTTAGCTGGGAAGCTAACTAGCAAATGGTTTAGTTGCCTAAGGAGTTACCTGCCCTCTCCTGGATATTTATTTATGTCGTGGGATTTCAAAAGAGCTAGCTGATTAGCTAGCTGGGGATCTTGCTCTCTTCCTGGCCGATCGTCTTCAAAGATCTTCAGCTACCTGGAATTAATTCTAAACAGCTACCACTCAAGTATTTGTGCGTGCTCTCTCTCTCTTCTTTATTACATTGCTATTTTTAGCTACATTAACTTTTTGATTTCTTGGATTATGACAGAGTTCTTCCTTCCTCAAATGGATCGAGTGCATTCAATGCTTAAGGGAAATAATCTCGGTTATCTTTTCTTCCCGTTTTACTTTCCATTTCTTTCAATGTATCTAACGGATATTTTTATTGTTGGATGCTTATAAATAGTTGTGATTAGAAGAACCACATGATGGATTTTGAAAGAGAAAATCAAGAGAAGGAAATCCAAGAAAAAGAGCCTTTATTGCATATTCTTCGGAGTGGTGAAAAGCAAGATCGTGTGCATTGAAGTTATCAAATCTCAAGATCATTCATTGCTCAAGTCGTCCAGATCAGTTAAAGCTCTCAAGCAATCAAAGCTTCAGATTCCTTAAAGTTCTTCATTTATTGCTGAGGAGTTGCTGCAAATTTGTAAAGTACATCTTGAATATTTGCTCATTGTAGGAGCTACTTGATCTCATTTATTCTAAATACTTTTAAAAGGATTAGAGTTAACCCTTGCTTTATGTTAGCCTCCTTGTGCCGTTAAATAAGAGGACTAGCCTGATAAGGCTAGGGGCTTGGCTGCCTTGTGCCGTATAAATAAGAGGGCTAGCCAGGGAAGGCTAAAGGTTGTAATCGTTGTGATACGATTAGTGGAATTCTCAAAGGTTTTGGGGAGTGGACGTAGGTGCTGGTTTAGCACTGAACCACTATAAACTCTCATGTGTTTGTGGTTGCTTGTTTTTCTGTGTTATTATCATTCTGTGCACTTCACTACACCGCTGCCAAGTAATTTTGAAATTAGGGTTAAAGCACATATTTGCGATAGTAATTAATTTTTAATAACCCAATTCACCCCCCTCTTGGGTTGCTATATCTGGGCAATAATAATATACTACATCATATCCCAAATACAGTGAAAATGACAAAGATAGTCATGATATTTTCCGAAAGCGATGTTCCACATCGATGCTTGAATATGACAAAAAAAATAAGGAAGAATTCTCACACCTTTGTAGATAGATGTAAGTAAAAAAAGTTATTCCAAAAAATAAATATAAAAAATATAAAATATAAAATATATTTAATAATTTATAATATTTGATTATTAATAGGAAAGTTGATACAATCAATAGACTTACTGATTAAAAGGAGAGATGTTGACCTAATTATTAATTTTGATGATTAACAAAAGACATGAGTATATTCATTATGTTTCTGATAAATTTGAGAAGTATTTCAGGCATTAAGAATGGTTAATCAGTCAAAAGGAATAAGAAAATAAGTTTTGAATCGAATTTTAATGGAAATTATTTAAGTTCAAAACTTAGAGTCGACACCTCAACAGTCTAGAGCCGACCCCAGGGCATATCAGAACATTTCTAAGTTTTCGGCACGGTTTGGAGTCGACACCTGAAACTCTAGAGCTGACACTAACTTGAGATATAGAGAAGTGCTTTCTGCGTCAGTTTTTGGAGCCGACACCTTGAGTTCGAAAGCCGACACTTGGAGTTCGGGAGTCGACACCTGGGATTTCTGGAGCCGACTCTAACCTGAGAACAGAGAGCGTATTTTTGGACATCGATGGAGTCGACACCCTCAGTTTCGGGAGTCGACACCTATATGAGGCGAGCCGACACATCACTTTCTCGGAGCCGACTCCTCAACTAACTTCTTATTTACTATTTTTGGAAACTCAAGTTGGAGCCGACACCTGCAAAGTTGGAGCCGACTCCAACCTATCAGGAACGGATTTTCAAACGTCAGAACGGACTCCAACGGTAATTTTTTTCCACCTAATCTCTAACGACTATTTTTCTTTGTGTGTAGAAGCAATCCAACTACTCTATAACGGCTATTTTTCTCACCTAATCTTAGATTAAGAGATCTATAAAATGGGGGAACCGTCCGTTTGAAAAAAGAATAGAAAAAATCAAAAAAATCAAGAGAAAAAGATAGAGATATTTTCAAAGAGAAATCTCCGAATCCACGTCCATCTTCAAGAGAGAGATTCAAAAGAAATCCAAAGCTTTCAAAAACCATTTTTGGAGAATTTACAAAGAAAGAAAGAAGAAGCTCAAACCCCCTCTTTCCTCAACTTCTCTACAATAACCTTCTGTGAAGAATCAGAGCTGGAGCTTGATTCAACCATTCAAGAGAGAAGAGGAAAAGAAGAAAAACTTGCATTCAAATCGCTTCAAACAGGCCTTTCTACCCTTGTTTATTTAAATTGAATATTTGCTCATTTGTGGAGCTGTTTATATTGTAAACTCTATTTTCAAATTGTTGTGTGCTGATTGTTGGCCCAGATGGCAACCCAAGAGGGGGGGGGGGTGAATTGGGTTCTTTAAACAATTTTAAACCTTTTAACAACTATGTGCTTGGAGATAGATGAAATGCAATGCGAATGTTAAGTACAACCAAGGAGATAGAGAAAGAGATAATCAAAGCACGGCAAACACAAAGGTTTTATAGTGGTTTGATGTATCCAACACCTACGTTCACTCCCAAGATCCACTTGGGTCTACACTATAATCCTCTTGATTACAGTCGAGTTGTTTTACAAGATCACAACTCAAACTTGTTGTTTCCCAGGGATCACAACGAACCCAGCCGGTTTTCCGGGCTCACCAGCACAAAATCCTAAACTCAAGCTAATCTAGCTTGACCCGAGGTATACTACCTCCACTAGTTCAATCCCCTTGATAGAACTAGCACAAACAAGAAAGAATAATGTTTTTCAATAATACAAAGCTCCTCAAATGAGCGAATATTAAAATGAATAAGCAAGTTTAGAAAAGCTTGTTTTGAAGATTGTTGGATTTGAGCTTTTCTTCTTTTCTTCTTTTCCTCTTCTCTCTGGAGATGTTGAATCAGGCCTCAGCTTTGATTCGTTGCAAATGTTGCAGATGAGAAGTTGCGAAAACAAAGCTTTTTCTTCTATTTTGGGAATCCTCCGATTTTTCCAATATGAGTGCCTTGGATTTCTCTTTGAGCTTTTTGGAGTGGAAGGATTTGAGTTTGGATACTTTTCTCTTTGATTTTAGGCTCAAGACTTCTCGGATTTTTGATTTGTATTCACTCTGATTTTTCTGTTGTTTTTCAAATGAGCTTTTTCCCCCTTTTTATAGATTTCCTTTAATCCATTTTTGATGAGAAAACTAGCCGTTGGAATGTACCTAAAAGTTTTTCCAAACAAAATATATCCGTTAGAAGTTAGGTAAAAAGAAAATATTACCGTTAGAGCTGATCTGGCATTTTAAAATTTCGTTCCAGATAGGTTGGAGTCGGCTCCAACTTTTCAGGTGTCGGCTCCAAGTCGTTTATCCAAAAATAGAAAGTTCTGAGTTCATCGAGGAGTCGGCTCGAAAAAGTTAGGTGTCGGCTCGCCATACTCAGGTGTCGGCTCCAAAAGACTTAAGTGTCGGCTCCGAGGTAGTCAAAAATCAAACGTTCTATCCCCGCATCGGAGTCAGCTCCAGACACTATAAGTGTCGACTCCGAAACTCTGGGTGTCGGCTCAAACTCTATGTGTCGGCTCCAGACCGTATCAAAAATCAGAAGAATATTTGACTGGCCATGGGGTCAGCTCCAGCATTCCTAGGTGTCAACTCCAGGCTCTGAAACTTTGAAACTTGTATTTTGCAATTGATTCAAAACACGATTCTTAATGCCTTTAAATCAATCAAATATTTTTAAGCCCTGAAACACTTATCAAATCTATTAGTAATCAAATAAATATACTCAATTCCTTTATTAATCATCAAAATCAATAATTGGGTCAACAATCTCCCCCTTTTTGATGATTATAAAAACATTGAGTATATGCATAGGATTCTTAAATCAAAATTTTAAGGAAGTGATCCTCACAAGTAAGCTCCCCCTGAATAAGGTAGCTCCCCCTATGAAGTTCAATTTAGCAGTTGTTTTTCCTTTTGCTCTACATTTTAGTGTTGGATACTTAGAATTCAGTTATATCAATTGTCACTTAGGCTTATTTGCATATCCAAAATCACTTGATACCAATCAAATAAAATTCCAATCAATAAAATGCCAATCAAAGCATAACTAATTAATGCATATACGATATAACTTTCTCCCTCTTTTTTGTAATCAACAAAAAGGTTAGAAAGAGTTAAGTCAAATGATAAAATTGATAGATCAAAGGATAATTTCATTTCATCAAAAGTCAAGTATTACAAAAAGAAACTGTACTTTCATTACATCAAAAATTTAAACTTTCATTTCAACCATCAAACAACATATCTCATTAAGAAAAAAAACTTAGACTTCATTACATAAAAATTACAAATTGTTTCTAATGATTCTTGTTAAATGATCCAAAATCTTTCCATTCCATCACTTTGAGTAGCTACAAATTCTTTCAACCTTCTATCAACAAAAGAGCAAGCAGTCATGATTTTATCTTGAAGCTCGGCATTGCACTTGGAGTAGGTCTCAGAATCTCCATAGATATCTTTAAGTTCTTCAAATATATTTTTCAGATCATTACTCAAGGAATCCGCAGATGAACTAAGAGTTGATTCTATTTTGTCAATGCAATCATCCAGGGAATAAAGGGTTTCTTTAAGATTCATAAACTTATTATCAAACTCAGTCTTCAATTCATCCTTTGAGCAGCAAGCAATCCTTTGAGTTGCTCCAATTGAAGGTCTGAAAAACCAACTGATGAAGTGGATGACTGAACATGAACTAGAGCGGGTGCAGGGGCAGGAACAGGGCTACTGGGCTGCGGAGAGGGAACCCTCACAGATGGTCCAGCCATAAAAGATGCAGAAGGTCTAGGTTCAGGGGCTCTCTCGTCCAAGTTGCCTTTCCTTTCCCATTGCCCGTTGATCTTAACAAATCCCATCCGATGCAAGGTGGCCAAACTGTAGTAATCAGTGTGCCTGAGATTCTTAGAAGGTTCATTGTCTAATATCACAACACCTTGGCTTCTGAAAACCATAGTTAGCACCATGCCGTAGGGTAAGGATGATCTTCTTTTCCCTCCAGCCTCAGCCATATAAAATATCATCATTGTAGCTAAATTTATGGGTTGACTGGTCAATACACTGTCCATCACAACAATGTCTTGCTCAGAGACATACTCAAATCGACCGGTTTTTGGAAATAATATTCTACTACAAATATTGTGAAGTAATCTTAGTTCCAAGGGCAGTTGGTTAGCCCTAATCTCCTTAAATTTTGTAACTTCTCTGCCTAACATCCTCGATAGAGCGGCTGACCTCTCACTGTGGATGTCGGCAACTAATCCAGTAATGGGAATGCTAAGGAGGTTTCCTAATTTCTGAAAAGTGAGATGGATCCTTTTGCCTCTGACTGAGCTCACGATTCCACCGTCACCTCTCGACAGATTGAAATAGAATTCTTGACAAGAGCTGGATATGTAGGAACATCTAGAGAACACACTTTATCCCAGCCTAGTTCCTTGATTTGATTCCCAATAGAGAAGCCCTCAGATTGAAAGAACTCGAAATCAACTTTCCTACCCATAGTTATCACTCTTCCTGCTAGGGTATCTACCTGAGGAGATGAAGGGTCTGGATTGTCCGAAGCTGTTGAAGAGGAATCACTCGGAGACGGCTCGCGCACGGGTCGTCTCGCCGATCGTTTTCCTGTTGCTACGGGCACTCCAAGCACTGATCCTCTCCTCTTAGGTGCCATTAGATCCTTAGGAAGGCTTGAATAGGGTGGAATTAGAGATGGGAAGGCTTTGAGAGAGTTTGGGAAGAGTTTGAAGAGAATTTGAAAAGAGATGAAATGACGAGGTGTCGACTCTGCCCTAATAAAGTCGATTTGGGACCCCCAGGTGTCGACTCCCACAAAGTCGGGTATTGACTCCAAGTCGCTAACACAGTCAGCGCTCGAATTGGAGTCGGCTCCACTTATACGGGTGTCGGCTCTAAGGTCAGGGACCGAGAGCGACACAGACAAGGTGTCGACTCCTCAAACTGAGGTGTCGACTCCACTGACAGTTTCAGAGAAAAATAACTAAGATTCAAACAACTGAAACTTGTCACAATAGGTTCAATAAAATTTTGAAAAAATCTTTGGAGTATGAGGAACAAATTGCTCAGATGACTAGATAATTTGTCCTTAAAATTATGAAAGAAATATCAAGAAATTAATAGAAATCTAGATAGTCATTCCTTAGAGTTTCAAAATCATTCCAAAGGGTCACAAATCCCTAATTCACCTCTAAGATAACAAAATCTTTCTTCATTCAAAGGTTTTGTAAATATATCAGTTAATTGTTCTTCAGTATTAACATAATCAAGATAAATTTCATTATTAGCTACATGTTCTCTTATAAAGTGATATCTAATTTCAATGTGTTTTATTCTTGAATGTTGAATTGGATTTTTAGTTAAATTAATTGAACTTGTGTTATCACATCTAATTGGAGTTTTATCAAGTGTTATGCCATAATCTTCATGTTGTCTCTTAATCCAAAGGATTTGAGCACAGCAACTTTCAGCTACAACATATTCTACTTCAGCAGTTGATAATGCAATCGAATTTTGCTTTTTGCTAAACCAAGAGATTAAGTTACATCCTAAAAATTGACATGCACCACTTGTGCTTTTTCTATCTAATTTACATCCAGCATAGTCGGAATCAGAATATGCAATCAAGTTTAATGTTGAGTCTCTAGAATACCATAAACCTACATTTTTAGTTCCACTTAAATATCTTAATATTCTTTTTACAGCAATTAAGTGAAATTCTTTAGGTTCAGATTGAAATCTAGCGCATAGACAAACAGCAAACATGATATCTGATCTACTAGCTGTTAAGTAAAGAAGAGATCCGATCATACCTCTGTAATATTTTTGATCTACTTTCTTACCATCTTCATCTTTGTCCAATTTGCATGAAGGGCTCATAGGTGTTCCAAGTGGTTTGATTGACTCCATTCCAAACTTCTTAAGAAGTTCTTTTGTGTATTTTGCTTGATTGATGAAAATTCTCTCTTTGCTTTGCTTGATTTGAAGTCCTAAAAAGAAATCGAGTTCTCCCATCATGCTCATCTCAAACTCACCCTGCATTAACTTAGCAAATTCTTGACATAACAGATTGTTAGTAGCACCGAATACAATATCATCAACATATATTTGTACTACTAATAAATCCTTGTCTTTTCTTTTCAAAAATAGTGTTTTATCAATATTTCCTCTTATAAAGTCATTTTTAATCAAAAATTTACTTAATCTTTCATACCAAGCTCTAGGTGCTTGTTTTAAACCATATAGTGTTTGTGCAGTTTAAAAACATGATTTGGAAATTCATGATCTTCAAAACCAGGAGGTTATTCAACATAAACTTCCTCATTTATAAAACCATTTAAAAATGCACTTTTAACATCCATTTGAAATAAATTGATATGCATATGATATGCAAATGCGAATAATAATCTAATTGCTTCTAGTCTAGCTACAGGTGCAAAAGTTTCATCAAAATCAATTCCTTCTTCTTGATTATATCCTTTTGTGACTAATCTAGCTTTGTTTCTAATTACAATACCATTTTCGTCTAATTTATTTCTAAATACCCGTTTTGATCTTATAACAGAATGATCTTTAGGTTTATCTACAAGATTCCAGACATTATTCCTAGTAAATTGATTTAATTCTTTTTGCATGGCTAACATCCAATTATTATCTTTTTCTGCCTCTTCAATAGTTTTAGGTTCAATTTGAGATACAAATGCAAGATGATTGTTGATGTTTCTCATTGATGATCTAGTTCTTACTCCTTGAGATGGATCACCTATAATTAATTCTTTTGGATGACCATAGGCATATCTCCAATCTCTAGGAAGATCTATATCATTATGATTTGCATCAACAAATACAATACTAGGGAAATCATTATCTTTGGCTTCTTGTTCATGATATGAAGATACATCAATATTTAACTTTTCAATGTCTCTTTCTAGAATGTTTGTATCTTCGTCATCATCAATTATTCTTGAACTAGATGCTAAAGATTCATCAAAAATTACATGAATAGATTCTTCTACAATTAAGTTTCTCTTGTTAAACACTCTATAGGCTTTACTAGATGTTGAATATCCTAAGAAAATACCTTCATCAGATTTTGCATCAAATTTTTCTAGATTATCTTTACCATTATTATGAATGAAACATTTACAACCAAATGCATGAAAGTAGCTTATGTTTGGTTTTCTATTGTTCCATAGTTCATAAGGAGTTTTCTTAATGATTGGCCTAATCAAAGCTCTATTAAGAATGTAACATGCCGTGTTTATAGCTTCCGCCCAAAAGTATTTTGGTAGGTTGCTTCCACATAGCATGGTACGGGCCATGTCTTCTAAGGTTCTATTTTTCCTTTCAACTACTCCATTTTATTGCGGTGTTCTAGGTGCTGAAAAATTATGATGGATGTCATTTTCTATGCAAAAGTTTTTAAATAGATGATTTTTAAATTCAGTGCCATGATCACTTCTAAGAGACACTATGGTGTTGTTTTTCTCATTTGTGACCTTTTGAAGAATTTCAAAAATAATGGAAAGGTCTCATCTTTATGAGCTAAAAACAATACCCAAGTATATCTAAAGTAATCATCTACAATCACAAGACCATATTTCTTTCCTTCTAGACTTGTGGTTCTAGTAGGTCCAAAGAAACAATATTTTTAGTTTTGAAAGAGTTTCTAGTTTGTTTTCCAAATTGACATGCATAGCAAATTTTGTTATTCTCAAAATCTAGTTGTGGAAGTCCTTTTACTAAATCCATTCTTATTAATTTTGAAATTAGGTGTGTGCTTGCATGACCTAATCTACGATGCCATAACCAACCAATCTCATTCATATTAGCATTATTAACAACTAAGCAATGATTACTAGTAGACAAATTGTCTAAATCAATCAAGTATACATTGCCATTTCTATTTCCAATAAAAATAATGCTATTATCAATGGGATTAGAAACAGTGCAGATAGATGCTTCGAATGATACTTTAAAACCTTTATCATAATTGGCTAATACTAATTAAATTATGTTTTAAACCATTAACATATAAAATATTTTCAATATATGTGGAGGGAGTTATTTGAATATTGCCAAACCCCATGATTTGGCCTTTGCCATTGTCACCAAACGTAACAACTCCTCCTCTTTTGCTTTCAATGGGTGATGAATTGATTCTTGTCACCCGTCATATGTCTTGAGCAGCCACTATCGAGATACCACTTTCGCTTTGATCTTTTGGCCGCAAGACACTCCTGCAAAAATAATTAAGTCTTATATTTAGGTACCCAAGCCTTCTTGGGTCCTTCATGGTTAGTAGCATAAAAGATTATTCCTTTGGGAACCCATATTTTCTTTCTTTACTATTTAAATGTTTGTTACTGTTTCTCGCATTACATTCATAGGATTTATGGCCTTTCTTGTTACAATAATGACATGTAACACTATCTTTATTTTTTCTTTTCTAAAGAAGTTTTTGATAAATTTTTGTTTTATGTTAGGTCTATATCCTAATCCAGCCTTATCAAATATGGCTCTTTGATTACCTAATAACAAATTAAGTTTTTCAGAACTATAAGTAAATTTATCAACAATATTCTTATATTTATCTACTTCCTTCTTTAATTTATCATTTTCAAAATTGACTCTTTTTCTTTTGTCAAATTTTCATTTTTAAATTTCAGCATCTTAATCTTATTAGTAAGATTATCTTTTTCTTTAATGAGAATTGAATTATCATTTTTTAGAAATCTGTATTTCCTTTTTAAAACTTTAAAATCATCAACTAGTTCATTAAAAGCTTCAAACAATTCATCAAATGCAAAATCATCACAAGGATTTTCAGAACTTACCTCGTTGTCGTCGTTTGCCATAAAGCAAATGTTTGTAACCTCTTTTTGATCTTCCTCTGAAGAGGATTCATCGCTATCGCTCCAGGTTGCAACATAGGCTTTCTTCTTCTTCTTGTAGGTTTTCTTTAGTAGAGGACAATCATATCTAAAGTACCCCAGTTTCTTACACTCATAGCAAATTAAGGGGTCTTTCTCTTTGTCCTTGTCTTTGTCCTTTTCTTTTCTCCTTCCATCTTAATTCCAGATTTCTTCTTGTGAAAGGGTCTCTTTCTTCTCATGAATTTTTTAATTTTCTAGCTAGAAGAGCAGTCTTATCATCATCATCATTATCACTGCAGCTCTCCTCACTTTCTGCAGCCTTAAGAGCTATAGTCTTCTTCTTTTTAACATCTTCCTCTATGTGCTGCTTCATGGTTAACTCATGGGTCATTAGTGATCCAAGTAGCTCCTCCAAGGGTAAAGTGTTGAGGTCCTTGGCTTCTTGGATTGCTATCACCTTTGCTTCCCAAGTCCTTGGAAGTGACCTGAGAATTTTGCGAACAAGTTCAGAATTAGTATAAATCTTACCTAGACTTTTCAAACCATTTACAATGTCGGTGAATCTAGTATACATGCATGCTATAGTTTCAGTTTGTTCCATACTGAATAATTCATACTTATGAACAAGAATATTTATCTTAGATTCTTTAACTTGATTTGTACCCTCATGGGTAACCTCTAATCTATCACATATCTCTTTTGCGGAATTACATGTAGAGATACGATTAAATTCGTTGGCATCTAATGAACAATATAAAACATTTATGGCTTTAGCATTAAGCTGAGCCATTTTCCTATCATTCTCATTCCAATCCCTTTCGGGCTTAGGAACAATAGAACCATCAACTATGTGTGTGGGTATGCTAGGTCCATTAATTATAACACTCCACAATTCATAATCTGAAGCTTGAATGAATATTCTCATTCTTGCTTTCCAATATGAATAGTTGGAACCATTAAACAAGGGAGGTATATTTGTAGAATTGACCTTCAGCAAATGAAGATCCAACTTGAGCTGCCATTTGGATCTTTAGCTCTTGATTGTGTGATCAAATAAACAATGAGCACAAGCTCTGATACCAATTGTTGGCCCAGATGGCAACCTAAGAGGGGGGGGTGAATTGGGTTCTTTAAAAAATTTTAAACTTTTTAACAACTATGTGCTTGGAGATAGATGAAATGCAATGCGAATGTTAAGTACAACCAAGGAGATAGAGAAAGAGATAATCAAAGCACGGCAAACACAAAGGTGTTATAGTGGTTCGGTGTATCCAACACCTATGTCCACTCCCAAGATCCACTTGGGTCCACACTATAATCCTCTTGATTACAATCGAGTTGTTTTACAAGATCACAACTCAAACTTGTTGTTTCCCAGGGATCACAATGAACCTAGCCGGTTTTCCGGGCTCACCAGCACAAAACCCTAAACTCAAGCTAATCTAGCTTAACCCGAGGTATACTACCTCCACTAGTTCAATCCCCTTGATAGAACTAGCACAAACAAGAAAGAATAATGTTTTTCAGTAATACAAAGCTCCTCAAATGAGCGAATATTCAAAATGAATAAGCAAGTTTAGAAAAGCCTATTTTGAAGATTGTTGGATTTGAGCTTTTTTTCTCTTCTTCTTTTCCTCTTCTCTCTGGAGATGTTGAATCAGGCCTCAGCTTTGATTCGTTGCAAATATTGCAGATGAGAAGTTGAGAAAACAGAGCTTTTTCTTCTATTTTGGGAATCCTCCGATTTTTTCAATATGAGCGCCTTAGATTTCTCTTTGAGCTTTTTGGAGTGGAAGGATTTGAGTTTAGATACTTTTCTCTTTGATTTCAGGCTCAAGACTTCTTGGATTTTTGATTTGTATTCACTCTGATTTTTTCGTTGTTTTTCAAATGAGCTTTCTCCCCCTTTTTATAGATTTTCTTTAATCCATTTTTGATGAGAAAACTAGCCGTTGGAATGTACCTGAAAAGTTTTTCTAAACAAAATATATTGTTAGAAGTTAGGTAAAAAGAAAATATTACCGTTAGAGCTGATCTGGCATTTTAAAATTTTGTTCCAGATAGGTTGGAGTCAGCTCCAACTTTTCAGGTGTCGGCTCCAAGTCGTTTATCTAAAAATAGAAAGTTCTGAGTTCGTCGAGGAGTTGGCTAGAAAATGTTAGGTGTCGGCTCGCCATACTCAGGTGTCGGCTCCAAAAGACTGTAAGTGTCGGCTCCGAGGTAGTCAAAAATCAAACATTCTGTCCCCGCATCGAAGTCGGCTCCAGACACTGTAAGTGTCGACTCTGAAACTCTGGGTGTCGGCTCCGAAACTCTAGGTGTCAGCTCCAGACCGTATTAAAAATCAGAAGAATATTTGACTGGCCATGGGGTCGGCTCCAGCATTCCTAGGTGTCGACTCCAGGCTCTGAAACTTTGAAACTTGTATTTTGTAATTGATTCAAAACACGATTCTTAATGCCTTTAAATCAATCAAATATTTTTAAGCCCTGAAACACTTATCAAACCTATTAGTAATCAAATAAATATACTCAATTCCTTTATTAATCATCAAAATCAATAATTGGGTCAACATGATTCAATCAGGGGATTAAATTAGTGAAGGTAGTATACCTTGGGACAAGCTAAGGATAGCTTGTGGTTAGGGTTTTGTGCTGGTGAGCCCGGAAAAATCAACTGGGTTCGTTTTGATCCTAGGTAAAATAACAAGTTGGAGTTGTGAGCTTGTGAAACAACTCAACTGTAATCGATGGGATTATAGTGTGGACCCAAGTGTTGCTTGGGAGTGGACGTATGTGTTGGATACACCGAACCACTATAAAATCTTTGTGTTTACCGTGCATATTATCTCTCTCTATTAATCTCATTTGTGCTTAGCTTTAATTAATTTAGTTCTCTTAAGCACCTCCATATCAACCTAAATATTTTCAAAGAGTTAAATTTTTTTTAAAGAACCCAATTCACCCCCCACCCCCTCTTGGGTTGTCATCTGGGCCAATAATTGGTATCAGAGCTAGTGCTCATTTTCAGTTTGATCTAACGATCAAGAGTCAAAGATCCAAATGGCAGCTAAAGCTAGATTTCATTTACTGAAGGTCAATCCACAAACAGACCCCCTTTATTTAATGACATAAATTATGGATATTGGAAAGCTAGAATGAAAATTTTTATTCAAGCACTTGACTATGAACTATGGGGCATCATAGTAAATGGTCCTCACACACCCACAACAAGAGTAGATAACATGGTGATTCCTAAGTCGTAAACAGAATGGGATGAACATGATAGGAAATTGGCTCAGCTCAATGCTAAAGCCATGAATGTTTTGTACTGTTCTTTAGATGCTAATGAGTTTAATCGCATCTCTACTTATATTTCCACAAAAGAAATTTGGGATAGATTAGAAGTTACCCATGAGGGTACTAATCAAGTTAAAGAGTCTAAAATTAATATCTTAGTGCATAAATATGAATTGTTTAGCATGGAACAAAATGAAACTATCACATGCATGTACACTAGATTCACTGATATTGTGAATGGTTTAAAAAGTTTAGGAAAAACTTATACTAATTCAGTATTGGTGCGCAAAATTCTTAGGTATCTTCCAAGATTATGGGAAGCCAAGGTGACTGCAATCCAAGAAGCTAAAGACTTAAATGCTCTACCTTTGGAGGAGCTACTTGGATCATTGATGATCCATAAACTGACCATGAAACAACATCAAGAGGAAAAGGTCAAAAAGAAGAGAACCATAGCTCTTAAGGCTGCAAAAATTGAGAAAAACAACAGTGATAATGATGATGATGATGATGAAGAAATAGCTCTCCTTGCTAGGAAATTTAAGAAATTTATGCAAAGAAGGAGACCCTTCCATAAGAAAAGGTATGAAACAAAAATGGAAGGAGAAAAGGAGAAGGAGAAGGATAAAGAAAAGGAAAAAGAATCCCTAACATGTTATGAGTGTAAGAAGCCGGGGCATTTCAGATATGAGTGTCCTCAATTAAAGAAGGGTCACAAAAAGAAGAAGAAGGCATATGTAGCAACATGGAGTGATAGTGAAGAATCCTCTTCCGAGGAGGAACAAAAGGAAGTTGCAAACATTTGCTTCATGGCAAACGACAACAACGAGGTAAGTTCTGAAACCCCTTGTGATGATTTCACTTTTGATGAGTTATATGATGCTTTTAATGAACTAGTCAATGATTTCAAAAGTTTGAGAATCAAAAATAAATCTTTGAAAAATGAAAATCTAAATCTTGTCAAAGAAAAGGATAAACTAACTCATGAAGTTGAAAAACTGAAATCTGAAAATGAAGTTTTGATAAAAAAAAAAAGAATCAATTTCAAATGAAAATGTTGGTTCAAAGAAAGAAATTAATAAATATAAAAATATTATTGATAAATTCATATATAGTCCTGAAAAATTGAATTTACTATTAAGCAATCAAAGAGCTGTATTTGATAAAGCTGGATTAGGTTATAGGCCTAACATGAAATAAAAGTTTGTTAAAAATTTCTTTATAAAGAAACAAGTTAAAAATGAAGTTTCATGTTATTGCTGTAATAAAAAATGACATAAATCTTATGTATGCAATTTTAAAAAAACTGATAAGAATCTAAATATTAAAGACAAAAAAATATGGGTTTCAAAAGGAACAATTTTTATTGCAACTAACCATGAAGGACCCAAGAAAGCTTGGGTACCTAAACAGAAAGTTTGATTATCTTGCAGGAGTGTCTTACGGCCAAAAGATTAAAACAAAAGTGGTATCTTGATAGCGGCTGCTCAAGGCACATGACGGGTGATAAAGAGCAATTCATCACTCTTGAAGATAAAAGAGGAGGAGTTGTTACATTTGGAGACAATGGTAAAGGCCAAATTATGGGATTTGGTAAAATTCAAATAACTCCATCCACTTTTATAGAAAATGTTTTATATGTTGATGGTTTAAAATATAATTTAATTAGTATTAGCCAATTATATGATAAAGGTTTCAAAGTTTTATTTGAAGCTTCTATTTGCACTGTTTCTAATCCGATTAACAATAGTATTATATTTATTGGATATAGAAATGGCAATGTATACTTAATAGATTTAGACAATTTGTCTACTAATAATCATTGCTTAATTACTGATAATGCTAAGGTTAATGAGATTGGATGGTTGTGGCATCGTAGATTAGGTCACGTAAGCACACACTTAATTTCAAAATTAATTAGAATGGATTTAGTTAAAGGACTTCCAAAGTTAGATTTTGAAAATAACAAAATTTGTGATGCATGTCAATTTGGAAAACAGATTAAAAATTCTTTTAAATCTAAGAATGTTGTTTCCACTTCTAGACCACTAGAGCTACTTCACATGGATCTTTTTGGACCTACTAGAACCACTAGTCTAGGAGAAAAGAAATATGGTCTTGTGATAGCAGATGATTATTCTAGATTCACTTGGGTATTATTTTTGGCTCACAAGGATGAGACTTTCTCGATATTTCTGAAATTCTTCAAGAAAGTCACAAATGAGAAAAACAACACCATAGTGTCTCTTAGAAGTGATCATGGCACAGAATTTGAAAATCATCTATTTGAAAATTTTTGCATTGAAAATGGCATTCATCATAACTTCTCTACACCTAGAACACCACAACAAAATGAAGTTGTAGAAAGAAAAAATAGAATATTAGAAGACATGGCCCGTACCATGCTATATGAAAGTCAACTCCCAAAGTACTTCTGGGCGGAAGCTATAAACACAGCATGTTACATCCTTAATAGAGCTTTAATTAGGCTAATTCTTAAAAAGACTCCCTATGAACTATGGCATAATAGAAAACCAAACATTAGTTATTTTCATGCATTTGGTTGTAGATGTTTCATTCATAATAATAGTAAGGATAACTTAGGAAAATTTGATGTGAAATCTGATGAAGGCATATTTTTAGGATATTCAACATTTAATAAAGCCTATAGAGTATTTAACAAGAGAAACTTAATAGTAGAAGAATCAATTCATGTAGTATTTGATGAATCTTTAGCATCAAGTTCTGAAAAGATTGATGATGAGGAAGATACGAATTTGCTAGAAAGAGATATTGAAAAATTAAATATAGATGTATCGTCATATCATGAACAAGAAGCTAAAGATGATGATTCTCCTAGGGTTGATATTATTGATACTAATCATAATAATGTAGATCTTCCTAGAGATTGGAGATACGCCTATGGTCATCCAAGAGAATTGATTATAGGTGATCCATCTCAAGGAGTAAGAACTAGATCATCTATGAGAAATATTGTTGACCCAATTATTGATTTTGATGATTAACAAAAGACATGAGTATATTCACTATGTTTCTGACAGATTTAATAAGTGTTTCAGGGATTAAAAATGTTTAATCAATCAAAAGGAATAAAGGAATAAGTTTTGAATTAAATTTTAAAGAAATTTTCAAAGTTCAGAACTTTAGAGTCGACATCCAAATAGTCAGGAGCCGACCCCAAGGCGTTTCAGAAGATTTCTGGATTTTTGGCACGGTCCGAAGTCGATGCCCAGAGTTTCGGAGCCAATTCCAACCTAAGATATAGAGAAGTGTATTCTGTTTCAGTTTCTGGAGCCGACACCTAGAATTTGGGAGCCGACACCTGAGAGTTCGGGAGCTGACACCTGAGTTTATGGAGCTGACTCTAACCTGAGAATAGAGAACGTATTTTTATGACATTTCTGGAGCCGACACTCTTGGATTCCAGAGCCGACTCCCGAAAGCGACGAGCCAACACTTAACTTTCTCGGAGCCAACTCCTCAACAACTTTTTATTTGCTATTTTTGGACACCCGATCTGGAGCCGACACTTGAAAAGTTGGAGCCAACTCCAACCTGTCAGGAATGGATTTTCAATTGTTAGAACGGACTCCAACGGTAATATTTTTTCCACATAATCTCTAACGGCTATTTTTCTTTGTGTGTAGAAGAATCCAAGCATCTCATAATGGCTATATTTTCCACCTAAACTTGGATTAAGAGATCTATAAAAAGGGAAAACCGTCCGTTTGAAAAAAAGGGGAGAATAGAAACTGAAAAAATCCAAAAAATCTTGAGAGAGAAATCAAAGAGGAAAGACTCAGAGCTCAAATCCATCAATCCCAGAAAGTTCAAAGAGAAATCCACAAGCTTCTCAAGATCAAATTAAGGAGATTTCCAACGTTAGAAGAAAGAAAGCAAAAGCCCCAAATCCTCAACTTCTCAACTGCAACTTTCAGTGAAGAATCTGAGCTGAGGCTCTGATTCAATCTTTCAAAGGAGAAGAGAAAAGAAGAAAAAAAGAAAAGCTTGCTTTCAAAACGCTTCTATTAGGCTTTCCTATCCTTGTTTATTTATTTACATATTTGCTCATTTAAGGAGCTATTTTGTATTCTAAACTCTATTTTCCATTTGTGTTTGCTAATTCAATTAGGGGATTGAAATAGTAGAGGTAGTATACCTCAGGACAAGCTAAGGATAGCTTGTGGTTGGATTTTGTGCTGGTGAGCCCAGTAAAACCAACTGGGTTTGTTGTGATTCCGGGGAAAACAACAAGTTTTGAGTTGTGAGCTTGTAAAACAACTTGGTTGTAATCAAGTGGATTATAGTATGGGCCCAAGTGCTACTTGGGAGTGGACGTAGGTGTTGGATACACCGAACCACTATAAAATCTTTATGTTTGTCGTACTTTGTCTCTCTCTCTTTCTATCTCATTATTTGTGCTTAGCATTTATCTTGCATTCAATCTCTTTTATTTCAAAGCACATAGTTTTAAAGAGCTAATTTTTTTAAGAATCAAATTCATCCCCCCTCTTGGGTTGCCATCTGGGCCAACAATTAGTATCAGAGCTTGTGCTCATTGTTTATTTGATCAAACGATCAAGAGCTAAAGATCCAAATGGCAGCTCAAGCTGGATCTTCATTTGCTGAAGGTCATTCTACAAATAGACCTCCTTTATTTAATGGTTCAAACTATTCTTACTGGAAAGCTAGAATGAGAATCTTTATCCAAGCTTTAAATTATGAATTTTGGAGTGTAATCACTAATGGACCAAGCACACCCACACACTTAGTAGATGGTTCAATAGTTCCTAAACCCAAAAGGGATTTGAATAAGAACGATAGGAAAATGGCTCAGCTCAATGCTAAGGCCATGAATGTTTTATATTGTGCTTTAGATGCTAATAAGTTTAATAGAATTTCTACATGTATTTCTGCAAAAGAAATTTGGGACAGATTAGAAGTTACCCATGAGGGTACTAATCAAGTCAAAGAATCAAAGATTAATATTCTTGTTCATAAATATGAATTGTTTAGCATGGAACAAACTGAATTTATAACCTGCATGTATTCAAGATTTACTGATATTGTGAATGGTTTAAAGAGTCTTGGCAAGACCTATACTAACTCTGAATTGGTTCGTAAAATTCTTAGGTCTCTTCCAAGGTCATGGGAAGCAAAGGTGACTCCAATCCAAGAAGCCAAGGACCTCAATACCTTACCTTTGGAGGAACTACTTGGATCGTTGATGACCCACGAGTTGACAATGAAATAACATCAAGAGGAAGAGGTTAAGAAGAAGAAAATAATTGCCCTTAAAGCTGCAGAAATTGAAAAGAGCAGCAGTGATGAAGAAGATGAAGATGATGATGAGATAGCTCTTCTTGCTAGAAAGTTTAAGAAATTCATGCAAAGAAGAAAACCTTTCCACAAGAAGAAGTATGGAACAAAAATGGATGGAGAAAAAGAGAAAGAGAAGGACAAGGACAAAGAGAAAGACCCTCTTATATGTTATGAATGTAAGAAACCGGGATACTTTAAATATGATTGTCCTCAATTGAAGAAAGCCTTCAAAAAGAAGAAAAAGGCTTATGTTGCAACATGGAGCGACAGCGAAGAATCCTCATCCGAGAAAGAATAAAAGGAAGTTGCAAACATTTGCTTTATGGCAAAAGAAGATGATAAGGTAAGTACTGAAACTCATGACTTTACTTTTGAAGAATTATTTGATGTATTTAATGAATTAGTTGATGATTTCAAAGTTTTAAAAAAGAAGAGAAAATCTTTAAGAAATGAAAATTTAAATCTTATTAAAGAAAAGGGCAAACTAATTTATGAAGTTGAAAAACTGAAATCTGAAAATGAAAGTTTGTCAAAAGAAAGAGAATCAATTTCCAATAAAAATGTTAGTTTAAAGAAGGAAGTTGATAAATATAAAAATATAGTTGATAAATTTACATATAGTTCTGAAAAACTTAATTTGCTATTAAGTAATCAAAGAGTTGTATTTGATAAAGCTGGATTAGGTTATAGGCCTAATAAGAAACAAAATATGTTAAAAATTTCTTTAGAAAGGAACAAGAGAAAAATGATGTTTCATGTTATTGTTGTAACAAGAAAGGACATAAATCATATGAATGCAATCTCAGAAAAATTAATAAGAATTTAAATATAAAAGGAAAGAAAGTATGGGTTCCAAAAGGAACAATCTTTACTGCTACTAACCATGAAGGACCCAAAAAAGCTTGGGTACCTAAACAGAAAGTTTGATCCCTTTGAAGGAGTGTCTTGCAGCCAAAAGATCAAAATAAAAGTGGTATCTTGATAGCGGCTGCTTAAGGCACATGACGAGTGACAAGGATCAATTCATCATCCTTGAGGATAAAAGAGGATGAGTAGTAACCTTCGAAGATAATGGCAAAGGCCAGATTATGGGCTTTGGTAAAATTCAGATAACTCCCTCCACTTTTATTGAAAATGTTCTTTATGTAGATGGTTTAAAGCATAATTTAATTAGTATTAGTCAATTATGTAATAAAGGTTTCAAAGTTTCATTTGAAGCTTCTATTTGCACTGTTTCTAATCACATTAACAATAGCATTATATTTATTGGAAGTAGAAATGGTAATATATATTAATTGATTTAGATAATCTGTCTACTAGTAATCATTGCTTAGTTGCTGATAATGCTAATGTAAATGAGGTTGGATGGTTGTGACATCGTAGATTAGGTCATGCAAGCACACACTTAATTTTAAAATTAATTAGAATGGATTTAGTTAAAGGACTTCCAAAGTTAAATTTTGAAAATAACAGAATTTATGATGCATGTCAATTTGGAAAATAAATTAGAAACTCTTTCAAATCTAAAAATGTTGTTTCCACTTCTAGGCCACTAGAGCTACTTCATATGGACCCTTTTGGACCTACTAGAACCACTAGTTTAAAAGGAAAGAAATATGGTCTTATGATAGTAGATGATTATTCTAGATTCACTTGGGTATTGTTTTTGGCTCACAAGAATGATACTTTCTCAATATTTCTGAAATTCTTCAAGAAAGTCACTAATGAGAAAAACAACACTATAGTGTCTCTTAGAAGTGATTATGGCACAGAATTTGAAAATCACTTATTTAAAAATTTTTGCATTGAACATGGCATTAATCACAACTTTTCTACACTTAGAACACCACAGCAAAATGGAGTTGTACAAAGAAAGAATAAACTTTAGAAGATATGGCCCGTACCATGCTATGTGAAAGCAATCTACCAAAATACTTTTGGGCGGAAGCTATAAACACAGCATGTTACATCCTTAATAGAGCTTTAATTAGGCCAATTCTTAAGAAAACTCCTTATGAATTATGGAATAATAGGAAACCTAACATTAGTTATTTTCATGCATTTGGTTGTATATGTTTCATTCATAATATTGGTAAGGACAACTTAGAAAAATTTGATGCAAAATCTGATGAAGGCATATTCTTAGGATATTCAACAACCAGTAAAGCCTATAGAATATTTAACAAGAAATCATTAATTGTAGAAGAATCTATTCATGTAGTTTTTGATGAATCTCTAGCATCAAGTTCAGAAAAGATTGATGATGAGGAAGATACAAATTTGCTAGAAAAAGATATTAAAAAATTAAATATAGATGTATCTTCAGATCATGAACAAGAAGCTAAAGATGATGATTCACCTAGGATTGATGTTATTGATACTAATCATAATGAGGTAGATCTTCCTAGAGATTGGAGATATGCCTATGGTCATCTAAAGGAACTGATTATAGGTGATCCATCTCAAGGTGTAAGAACTAGATCATCAATGAGAAATATCAATAATCATCTTGCATTTGTATCTCAAATTGAACCTAAAACCATTGAAGAAGCTGAAAAATAGTAATTGGATGCTAGCTATGCAAGAGGAATTAAATCAATTTACTAGGAATAATGTATGGTCCTTAGTTGATAGACCTAAAGGTCATTCAGTTATAGGATCTAAATGGGTATTTAAAAATAAATTAGATGAAAATGGCATAGTAATTAGAAATAAAGCTAGATTAGTTGCAAAAGGATATAATCAAGAAGAAGGAATTGATTTTGATGAAACTTTTGCACATATAGCTAGATTAGAGGCAATTAGATTATTACTTGCATTTGCATGTCATATGAATATCAATTTATTTCAAATGGATGTTAAAAGTACATTTTTAAATGGTTTTATAAATGAAGAAGTTTTTGTAGAACAACCATCTGGTTTTGAAGATCATGAATTTTCAAACCATGTTTTTAAATTACACAAAGCACTATATGGTTTAAAACAAGCACCTAGAGCTTGGTATGATAGGTTAAGTAAATTTCTAATTGAAAATAATTTTTCTAGAGGAAATGTTAATAAAACCCTATTCTTGAAAAGAAAAATAAGGATTTATTAGTAGTACAAATTTATGTAGATGATATTGTATTTGGTGCTACTAACGATCTTCTATGTCAAGAGTTTGCTAAGCTAATGCAGGAAGAATTCGAGATGAGCATGATGGGAGAACTCAATTTCTTCCTAGGACTTCAAATCAAACAAAGTAGAGGGGATTTTCATCAACCAAACAAAGTACACAAAGAAAATTCTTGAGAAGTTTGGAATGGAATCAATCAAACCCCTTGGAACACCAATGAGTCCTTCATGCAAATTAGACAAAGATGAAGATGGTAAGAAAGTTGATCAAAAGCACTATAGAGGTATGATCGGATCTCTACTTTATTTAACTGCAAGCAGACCAGATATTATGTTTGTTGTTTGTTTATGTGCTAGATTTCAATCAGAACCTAAAGAATCTCATTTAATCGTTGTAAAAAGAATACTAAGATATCTAAGTGGAACTAAAAATGTAGGATTATGGTACTCTAGAGACTCAACATTAAATTTGATTGCATATTCTGATTCTGACTATGCTGGATGTAAACTAGATAGAAGAGTACAAGTGGTGCATGTCAATTTTTAGGAAGTAACTTAATCTCTTGGTTTAGCAAAAAGCAAAATTCGGTTGCATTATCTACTGCTGAAGCAGAATATGTTGCAGCTGGAAGTTGCTGTGCTCAAATCCTTTGGATTAAGCGATAACTTGAAGATTATGGCATAACACTTGATAAAACCCCTATTAAATGTGACAACACTAGTGCAATAAACTTAACAAAAAATCCAATCCAATATTCAAGAACTAAGCACATTGAAATTAGATATCACTTCATTAGAGAATATGTAGCTAATGGTGAAATTTATCTTGATTATATTTGTACTGAGGAACAATTAGTTAACATATTTACAAAACCTTTGAGTGAAGAGAGATTTTGTTATCTTAGAGGAGAATTAGGGATTTGTGATCCTCTAGAATGATTTTGAAACCCTTAAGATTGATTATATAGAGTTCAGTTAATTTCTTGAAAATCCTTTCATGATTCTAAGGATAATTCATCTAGATAATTCAACCATTCGATTCATAACATTCTAAAGATTTTATTAAAATTTTATTGATTCTATTTTGACAAGTTTCGGATCTTTGAAACTCTCATTTATTTTCTGAAACTGTCAATGGAGTCGACACCCTAGTTAGTGGAGTCGACACCTCATCTGTGTCGCTCATGAACTGTGACCTTGGAGCCGACATCCGCTTAAGCGGAGCCGACTCCAGCTCAGGCGCTAACAGTGTTAGCGACTTGGAGTCGACACCCGATTTTGTGGGAGTCGACACCTGGTGGCCCCAAATTGATTATATTAGGCAGAGTCGACACCTTCTTATCCCCAATCATCTCCAAACCTTTTCCAAAACCTCTCCAAGCCTCCCAAAACCAAATATTCCTTAAATCAACCATTCCTTAAGATTCCTATGGCACCTAAGCGTAGGGGATCGATCTTTGAAGCTCCTGTGACTACAAAAAAGCGAACGGTGCAGCGCCCTGTCCGTAAACCTACACCGAGCGATGATTCTTCTTCAACGCACACTGACAATCCTAGCCCCTCCTCTCCATAAGTAGATACCCTAGCTAGCCAAATCATAACCATGGAAAGGAAGGTAGATTTTGAATTCTTTGAAGCCGAGGGTTTTGCAATTGGTAGACAAATCAAGGAACTTTTGGGATAAGGTATGTTCTTTAGACGTACCTACTTATCCAGCTCTTGTAAAGGAATTTTACTTCAATTTATCAAGGGGAGATGGTGGATTAGTGAGTATGGTAAGAGGAAAGAGAATCCATCTCACTTCTGAGATTTTAGAAAATCTTTTAGAAATCCCTGTTGTAGGGATGATTGCTACTAGTCACAGTGACAGAGCAGAGCATTATCGAGGATGTTGGGTAAGATTTCACTGATTTTGAGGAAATTAGGGCAAATTAGTTGCCTCTTGAACTTAGACTGTTACATAACATATGTGGTAGGATCCTATTTCCCAAGACTGGACGATTTGAGTATGTCTCAGAGCGAGACATATTGTTAATGGACAGTATCTTGATGGGTCGGCCAATCAATTTAGCAGGAATGATGATATGGTACATGGCTGAGGCCAGGGGCAAGAGGAGATCTTCATTGCCTTATGGGATGGTCCTAACCATGGCATTTAGAAGTCAAGGAGTTGTTATCTCTGAGAATGAACCTTTGAAGAACCTTAGACACACTGATTATTACATCCTGGCTACTATGCATAGAATGGGATTTATGAAAGTGGATGGTAGATGGGAAAGAAAGAGTAATCTGGATGAGAGAACGGCTGACATTGGAGCCACTGCACCTTCTAAGGTAGGTCCTTCAGTGAGGCATCCTTCATCAGAACCTAGCAGATCATCACCACCACCAGCACCTACTTTGTTCCTGCATCTATACCAGTGTCTGTTCCTTCTGTTGGTTTTTCTGATGTTTAGCTGGAGCAACTTAAAGGATTATTTAGTACTCAAAAGAAGAGATAAAGGCTGAGATTGACAGCAGTATGATGGGTTTAAGAGAATTATTTTATTCTTTGAATGAGAGAGTTAGCAAAATTGAGTCCACCCTTGGAGCCTCCGCAGAATCTTTGAAGAATGATCTCAAGAATATTTTTGAAGAACTTAAAGAGATTGGAGGTGATTTAGAAATATTCCAAATGCAATGCTGAGTTACAAGAGAAGATCGTTATTGCATCTGGATTCTTTGATAGGAGACTAAATGAATTCATTGCTACTCAAAGAGAAGGAATGGGCAAGATTCTAGCAGAACTCAAAAGGAGATTTGGGATTTGATGTTTATTTGCTTTAGTTTGATGTTGATTTACTTTTTACTGAAATTTTGATGTAATGAAGTTTTTTTTATGTAATATGATATTATGCTTGACTTTGTGAAGTATGTAATAAACTTTTTGATACTTAATGAATATCATTTGATCTTTGAAGCATCTCTTAATTTTGTCATTTAATTTGAAACTTCTTAACCTTTTTGTTGATTACAAAAAAGGAGAAGAAGTATTTGATATTTGTATATGCATTGGAACAAATAAGCTTAATCAATTGGTATTTAATTGATTGTATATAGGGGAGAAGTAATTGACAATTCTATATGTGCATTGAAAGGACGAAGCTTAATTGACTTAATTTGATATGACAGTTTAATTGGTATCAAATATTAAACTCATATGAGAAGTAATTGATAGTTGTATATGCGTTTACTGTTAAAGGAAAGAAAAGATGTTAAATTGAGTATCATAGGGGAAGCTACTTCATTTAGGGGGAGCTTACCTATGAGCACTAAATATTTGAGAAATTTGATTTGAAATTCTTATTGTTTAATCATGCATATACTCAATGTTTTTATAATCATCAAAAAGGGAGAGATTGTTGACCCAATTATTGATTTTGATGATTAACAAAAGACATGAGTATATTCACTATGTTTTTGATAGATTTAATAAATGTTTCAGGGATTAAAAATGTTTAATCAATCAAAAGGAATAAAGGAATAAGTTTTGAATCAAATTTTAAAGAAATTTTTTAAAGTTCAGAACTTAGAGTCGACACCCAAATAGTCAGGAGCCGACCCCAAGGCGTATCAGAAGATTTCTGGATTTTTGGCATGGTCCGAAGTCAACACCCAGAGTTTCGGAGCCGACTCCAACCTGAGATACAGAGAAGTGTATTCTGTTTCAGTTTTCGGAGCCGACACCTAGAATTCGGGAGCCGACACCTGAGAATTCGGGAGCTGACACCTGAGTTTATGGAGCCAACTCTAACCTGAGAACAGAGAACGTATTTTTATGGACATTTCTGGAGCCGACACTCTTGGATTCCGGAGCTGACTCCCGAAAGCGACGAGCCAACACTTAACTTTCTCGGAGCCAACTCCTCAACAACTTTTTATTTGCTATTTTTGGACATCCGACTGGAGCCGACACCTGAAAAGTTGGAGCCGACTCCAACCTGTCAGGAACGGATTTTCAATTGTCAGAACGGACTCCAACGGTAATATTTTTTCTACCTAATCTCTAACGGCTATTTTTCTTTGTGTGTAGAAGTATCCAAGCATCTTATAACGGCTATATTTTTTACCTAAACTTGGATTAAGATATCTATAAAAAGGGGGAACCGTTCGTTTGAAAAAGAGGGGAGAATAGAGATTGAAAAAATTCAAAAAATCTTGAGAGAGAAATCAAAGAGGAAAGACTCAGAGCTCAAATCCAACAATCCCAGAAAGTTCAAAGAGAAATCCACAAGCTTCTTAAGATCAAATCAAGGAGATTTCCAACGTTAGAAGAAAGAAAGCAAAAGCCCCAAATCCTAACTTCTCAACTGCAACTTTCACTGAAGAATCTGAGCTGAGGCCCTGATTCAATCTTTCAAAGGAGAAGAGGAAAAGAAGAAAAGCTTGCTTTCAAAACACTTCTATCAGGCTTTCCTATCCTTGTTTATTTATTTGCATATTTGCTCATTTAAGGATCTGTTTTGTATTCTAAACTCTATTTTACATTTGTGTTTGCTAATTCAATCAGGGGATTGAAATAGTGGAGGTAGTATACCTCGGGACAAGCTAAGGATAGCTTGTGGTTGGGTTTTGTGCTGGTGAGCCCGGTAAAACCAGCGGGTTCGTTGTGATCCCAAGGGAAACAACAAGTTTTGAGTTGTGAGCTTGTAAAACAACTCGGCTGTAATCAAGTGGATTATAGTGTAGACCCAAGTGCTACTTGGGAGTGGACGTAGGTGTTGGATGCACCGAACCACTATAAAATCTTTGTGTTTGCCGTGTTTTGTCTCTCTCTCTTTCTATCTCATTATTTGTGCTTAGCATTTATCTTGCACTCAATCTCTTTTATTTCAAAGCACATAGTTTTAAAGAGCTAAATTTTTAAGAACCCAATTCACTCCCCCTCTTGGGTTGTCATCCGGGCAAACAAATATCAATAATCATCTTGCATTTATATCTCAAATTGAACCTAAAACTATTGAAGAAGCTGAAAAAGATAGTAATTGGATGCTGGCTATGCAAGAAGAATTAAATCAATTTACTAGAAATAATGTATGGTCCTTAGTTGATAGACCTAAAGGTCACTCAGTTATAGGATCTAAATGGGTATTAAAAATAAATTAGATAAAAATGATATAGTAATTAGAAATAAAGCTATATTAGTTGCAAAAGGATATAATCAAGAAGAAGGAATTGATTTTGATGAAACTTTTGCACTTGTAGCTAGATTAGAAGCAATTAGACTATTACTTGCATTTGCATGTCATATGAATATCAATTTATTTCAAATGGATGTTAAAAATATATTTTAAATGAATTTATAAATGAGGAAGTTTTTGTTGAACAACCATCAGGTTTTGAAGATCATGAATTTTCAAATTATGTTTTTAAATTACACAAAGCACTTTATGGTTTAAAACAAGCACCTAGAGCTTGGTATGATAGGTTAAGCAAACTTATAATTGAAAATAATTTTTTTAGAGGAAATGTTGATAAAACCTTATTTTTGAAAAGAAAAGATAAAGATTTATTGGTAGTACAAATATATGTAGATGATATTGTATTCGGTGCTACTAATAATCTTTTGTGTCAAGAATTCACTAAGTTAGTGCAGGGTGAATTCGAGATGAGCATGATGGAATAACTCAATTTCTTCTTAGGACTTCAAATCAAACAAAGTAAAGAGGGGATCTTCATGAACCAAACAAAGTACACAAAGGAAATTCTCAAGAAGTTTGGAATGGAATTAATCAAACCCCTTGGAATACTTATGAGTCCTTCATGCAAATTGGATAAAGATGAAGATGGTAAGAAAGTTGACCAAAAGCATTATAGAGATATGATCGGATCTCTACTTTACTTAACAGCAAGTAGACCAGATATTATGTTTGTCATTTATCTATGTGCTAGATTTTAGTCAGAACCTAAAGAATCTCACTTGATTGCTGTAAAAAGAATACTTAGATATTTAAGTGGAACTAAGAATGTAGGATTATAGTATTCTAGAGACTCAACACTAAACTTAATTGCTTATTCTGATTCTGATTATGCTGGATGTAAATTAGATAGAAAGAGTACAAGTGGTGCATGTCAATTTTTAGGAAGTAACTTAATCTCTTGGTTTAGCAAAAAGCAAAATTCGGTTGCATTATCTACTGCTGAGGCTGAATATGTTGCAGCTGGAAGTTGCTGTGCTCAAATCCTTTGGATTAAGCGACAACTTGAAGATTATGGCATATCACTTGATAAAACTCCTATTAGATGTGATAACACTAGTGCAATAAACTTAACAAAAAATCCAATCCAACGTTCAAGAACTAAGCACATTGAAATTAGATATCATTTTATTAGAGAACATGTAGCTAATAATGGCATTTGTCATGATTATGTTTGCACTAAGGAACAATTAGCTGACATATTTACAAAACCTTTGAGTGAAGAGAGATTTTGTTATCTTAGAGGAGAGTTAGGGATTTGTGATCCATTGGAATGATTTTAAAACCCTTAAGATTAACTATCTAGAATTCAATCAATTTCTTGAAAAATCTTTCATAATTCTAAGGACAATTCATCTAGATATTTGAACCATTTGATTCACTACATTCTAAGAATTTTATCCAAAATTTATTGATTTTCTTTTGACAAGTTTTGGATCTTTGAAACTCTTATTTTTTTCTGAAACTGTCAATGGAGTCGACACCCAAATTAGTAGAGTCGATACCTCGTCTATGTCGCCTTGGTCTGTGACCTTGGAGCCGACACCCGCCTTAGCAGAGCCAACTCCAGTTCGGGCGCTAACTGAGTTAGCGACTTGGAGTCGACACTCGACTTTGCGGGAGTCGACACCTTATGGACCCTTTTTGGCTATATTAGGGCAGAGTCGACACCCTTTCGTTCCTAATCATCTCCAATCCTTTCCAAAATTCTCTCCAAGCCTCCCAAAACTTAGAATCCCTTAAATCTACTATTCCCTAAGATTCAATGGTACCAAAGCGGAGGGGAACAATCTTTGGAGCTCCCATGGCGACGATGAAGAGGAGTGAGAGGCATCCGGCTCCTCAACCATCGTCTAGCTCAGATTCTACGTCTTCATCCTCCATGTATAGTGCCATTCCAGGTCAATCTTCACCACAGATAGATTTATTAGCGGGGAAGGTGATTGCAATGGGCAGAAAAGTAAATTTTGGATTTTTTTGAGGATGAGGTTTTCTCCATAGGCAAGCAAATCAAAGATATGGGATAGGAGAAGGTATGCTCTTTAGATGTTCCGACCTATCCTGCTCTTGTCAAGGATTCTACTTGAATTTATCTAGAGGAGATGGAGGTTTGATTAGCTTTGTGAGAGGAACAAGGATTCATCTCACCTCCGAGATTTTGGGTAGACTGTTAGATATTCCTATTACTGGACCCATTGCCCATGCTCATAGTGACAGAGGAGCAGCTTTATCTAGAATACTTGGCAGGGATGTTGTTGATTTTGAAGAGGTTAGGGCTAACCAATTGCCCTTAGAGCTTAGATTGTTACACAATATTTGTGGTAGGATACTCTTTCCCAAAACTGGTCGCTTTGAGTATGTATCGGAAAGAGATGTTCTTGTTATGGACTCTGTTGTGATCGGCCAGCCTATTAATCTTTCGAGTATAATAATTTGGTACATGGCCGAGGCAAAAAGTAAGAAGAGGTCTATACTCCCATATGGCATGATCTTGACTTTAGCATTCCAAAGCCAAGGTGTAGCTATATCAGAAAATGAACCCAAGAAGAATTTAAGGCGCACTGACTACTATAGTTTGGCAACAGTGCATCGAATGGGGTTCATAAAAAAGGATGGAATTTGGGAAAAAAAGTCACTTGGATGAAAGAGCAACTGAGATTGGAGCTACAGCACCTGGACCTTCAGTGAGACATATTTTGCCAGGACCTAGTAGCCCAGCACCTTCAGCAGCTCCTGCACCTGCTACTAGTTTATTTGCTCAAGCTTCTACCAGTTTTTCTGATACTCAGATGGAACAATTGAAGTCTTTACTTTTGGTTCATAAAGAAGAAATGAAGACTAAGTTAGATAACAGTCTTATGAGCTTGAGAGAAAATTTTTATTCATTGGATGACAGAGTGAGCAAGATTAAGTCCACCCTTGGATCTTCTTCAGAAGCTTTGAAGACTGATCTCATGCAGATATTTGAGGAACTCAAAGAAATTGGAGGAGATTCTGAGACTTATTCTAGATGCAATGCAGAATTATAGGAGAAAATCACAGTGGCATCTGCATTCTTTGATAAAAGGTTAAATGAATTTATCAGAGTTCAAAGTGAGAGAATAGGAAAACTCTTAGAAGAACTCAAGAAACGTTTTAGAATTTGATGTTTCTACCTTTTGTTGTTAGATTCACTTTGTGTTGTACTGAAGTTTAGTTTGAATTTTTGATGTAATGAAGCTTTTCTTTTGATGTAATTAGAATTCGATGTTTAGGATTTTGATGTAATGGAAGCAACATTTTGTTATAGTTGAATGATGTATGAAAGTATTTATGATATAATGTTTTGATACTCTAATGAATATCATATTTGCTATCCTAGAACTTTGATATTGAGTGACTTGAATTGAGCTTTGATTCACTTATGTTTAATGCATTGATCTATACTACTTACAACTTCTTAACCTTTTTTGATTACAAAAAAGGGAAAGAAGTAAATGATATTTGTATATGCATAAAAGTTATAATTGAATGTACAAGGGGGAGAGAAGATAATTTATGTACATTGAATGAATTTCATTAATTAATTGGTATCAAGCATTGAATGAACTTAATTGCATATCATAGAGAGAGCTATCTCATTCAAGGGGAGCTTAACTATGAGAACTTAAAATTTGCTTTGAAACTTTCATTGCTTAATCATGCATATACTCAATGTTTTTGTTATCATCAAAAAGGGGGAGATTGTTGATCCAATTATTGATTTTGATGATTAACAAAAGACATAAGTATATTCATTATGTTTCTGACAAATTTGAGAAGTGTTTCAGGCATTAAGAATAGTTAATCAGTCAAAAGGAATAAGGAAATAAGTTTTGAATCGAATTTTAATGAAAATTATTTAAGTTTAGAACTTAGAGTCGACACCTCAACAGTCTGGAGCCGATCCCAGGGCGTATCAGAACATTTCTAAGTTTTTGGCATGGTTTGGAGTCGACACCTAAAACTCTGGAGCCGACTCTAACCTGAGATATAGAGAAGTGCTTTCTGCATCAGTTTTAAAGCCGACACCTTGAGTTCGGGAGCCGACACCTGGAGTTTGGGAGTCGATACCTAGGATTTCTGGAGCCGACTCTAATCTGAGAACATAGAGCATATTTTTGGACATCGACGGAGTCGACACCCTCAGTTTTGGGAGCCAACACCTATATAAGGCAAGCCGATACATCACTTTCTCGGAGCCGACTCCCCAACTAACTTCTTATTTACTATTTTTGGAAACTCGAGTTAGAGCCGACACCTGCAAAGTTGGAGCCGACTCCAATCTGTCAGGAACGGATTTTCAAATATCAGAACGGACTCCAACGGTAACTTTTTTCCACCTAATCTCTAACGACTATTTTTCTTTATGTGTAGAAGCAATCCAACTACTCTATAACGGCTATTTTTCTTACCTAATCTTAGATTAAGAGATCTATAAAATGGGGGAACCGTCCGTTTGAAAAAATAATAGAAAAAATTGAAAAAATCAAGAGAAAAAGATAGAGATATTTTCAAAGAGAAATCTTCGAATCCACGTTCATCTTCAAGAGAGAGATTCAAAAGAAATCCAAAGCTTTCAAAAATCATTTTCGGAGGATTTACAAAGAAAGAAAAAGAAGCTCAAACCCCCTCTTTCCTTAACTTCTCTACAACAACCTTCTGTGAAGAATCAGAACTGGAGCTTGATTCAACCATTCAAGAGAGAAGAGGAAAAGAAGAAAAAAAGAAAAGCTTGCATTCAAATAGCTTCAAACAGGCCTTTCTACCCTTGTTTATTTAAATTGAATATTTGCTCATTTGATGAGCTATTTGTATTGTAAACTCTATTTTCAAATTGTTGTGTGCTAATTCAATCAGGAGATTAAATTAGTGGAGGTAATATACCTTGGGACAATCTAAGGATAGCTTGTGGTAGTGTTTTGTACTGGTGAGCCTGAAAAAACCAGCTGGATTCGTTGTGATCCCGGGTAAAACAATAAGTTGGAGTTGTGAGCTTGTAAAACAACTCAACTGTAATATGTGGGATTATAGTGCGGACCCAAGTGTTGCTTGGGAGTGGACGTAGGTGTTGGATACACCGAACCACTATAAAATCTTTGTGTTTACCGTGCATATTATCTCTCTCTATTAATCTCATTTGTGCTTAGCTTTAATTAATTTAGTTCTCTTAAGCACCTCCATATCAACCTAAACATTTTCAAAGAGTTAAATTTTTTTAAAAGAATCCAATTCATCCCCCTTCTCTTGGGTTGTCATCTGGGCCAACAAGAGATGTATATTACAAATGGGGAACATGAAGTTATTGAAATTAATTATTTTAGTATTTATAATTAATTATTCAAAATGAATGAGAGGTTAAGAATGATATTATTCATAGGATTAAAGTATGTTGAATGAAAATGGAGAAGTATAATTAGAATATTATGAAATCATAAAGTATTCACCAAGTTGAAAAAAAAAAGTTTTATAAGACAGCTAAGATCATTTATGCTTTATAGCATAAAATATTAAAAAATTTAGAAAAATACATGCATGCACATAAAATAAATATGTGGAAATAAGAATATTAAGATGGATGTATAGTACAATAAGAGATATAATTATAAATGAAACTATTTGTAAGAAGGTAGAAGTAGCTTTAATTGAAGATAAATTAAGAGAAGGATAACTCCAAATGATTTCGATATATGCAACATATATATAGAGACATACCTACATGGAAGAGTAATTTTATACATCTAAAGAAAAAAGAAGAAGATGAAAATAGATTGAAAATTATATAAAGGAAAGCGATAAAGAAAGTTTTAGAATTTTTTCATGTTACAAAAAAATATATAGCTTAAAACATAGCTAAACAAAGAAAAATAATTCATGTAACTAACCCCAACTAAGTTGAGATTAGGACTTTATTTTTAATAAAAAAAGAAAGAGAAAAATAAAGGAGAAAAAAAAGGAAAATAAGAGAATGAAAAAAAGATATACAAGTAAAAAATTCAGAAAAGTAGGAGGAAAAGTATAGAAAAAAGAAAATAAATAAAGTAAATAAAAAAGAGAATAAGAAAAGAAATAAAAAATACTTACTAAAGCGTTCAATAAGGATAATTACCAATATGAAATAAAACAACTAGGCAATAAAACATTCTGTTTCATAGGAACATAGGTATATTTTTGTTTCATAGAACTCAGAATCTTACTTTGGATATAAAACAAAAATAGACAATTACAGATATTCCTTCCAAACAACAGACGCATTTAAAAGCTTTCCTTAAGCATTAAATCGTCAAACAAACAAGAATAATTCTAACCTTAGTTTAGAGGGTGACTAGCATTGATTAAAGTTATTTACTATCAATATTAGATGCTTGAACATTATATGGTTAAACCAGCAAAGTTTTTCAAAATAATAGTTTTTATAGGGAAAATAATTCCTAAAGCCGAACTTCATATTAAAGAAACAAAGTAATGCTTCCATAATTGCTTAGAATATTTTATTTTTAAAAATATTATATAAAAAATTATTATTATTAAAATTTTAAATATATTGAAATTTTAAAAATTATATTTTTTTATAATAATTAAAGGTAATTTAATATTTATATGATAATATGTTATAATTGAAATGAAATAGAATGAAATGGTTAAGATCGGTTCCGAAACATCTCTAAAGCGAGATGCTTCAGCTGACCGATTAGCGTGGCATCGGTTTCGCACGTGAAAGCCGCATCGGTTTTGCGCGTCAAAGCTTGAAACTTGAAAGCACGGCCGTTCGCACGCTTCAATTGTCTTCTCTGGTTTGACGGCGAATAAAATCGTACGATCGCATGATAAGAAAAATATTGATGTATTGAACCATCGAACTACCACCATCGATGTTGACGTTTTGACCAGTCAAAAAGCCAAGAGCAATTTTTTCGTATTTGAGTCAATTCTCCACGTGGGATTTGCTGTCGGCTTCAAAGTTCAAGCCATTGTTTTTTATTAAAAAAAAATCTTGCAAGTTAGGTAGATTCATACTTGTCAAATGTCAAACTTTCTGCCCATTCAACTCATTTTGAAGTTAGGACTCGTTTGTGTTCGATTTTGGATTTTGAATCTGATTTGGTTTGAGGAGAGGTAGCATGGATCACTTGCTGGCTTGGGCTAGTTGGATTGATTGGGTTAATTAAGAGGAATAGAAATTCTTTGTTTTTTTATGACAAATGTTGATCTTAAATTTGAAATTATTTATCATGTCTTAGATGGATTTAGTGTAACTCATATGGTTGGTGGGGAAGGAAAAAAAAAAAAAAAAAAGAAGAAGCTTGTGGGATATTTCATGTACCATGGGTTATGGTTTAAAGAATGTAGTATGAAAAGTATGGATGGCCAGGGCATGCTAACAAAAACTTTTAAGGTATTTATTTTTTATCTTACTTTTTGCACCAAATTTTTATTTTTCATGACCTTTTCTTTTGGCTATTAATAACATAATACAGTTTGATCATATATATCATCCATGCTTGTGAATTTATATAATTATAGACAGTATGATGTGCGAAGATAAATTTATGGCACAAGTGCTATACCACTACAGTAAAAAGATTAAAATTTTATTTTTTATTAATTGCTAAAATATTTTAAATAATTATTTTTTAATAATTATGTGAAATGGCTATTGGTTGGTGTTGCTGCTGAAATCTGTCCTTCGGCTCGGGCGCGGTCGAACTTTAGAGCGGGCTCCCTTCTGGACAGACCTGCAAAACAATCCTCATGCGAGAGCGTTGGAGGTGGCCCTCCGCGGAAGACCCTCCGACGCTCAAGTCAGCAGAAATTAACAACGAACAAATATGGGGAGAAGGCTCCCGCCGAAGAATCTTTCCATGGTGGCCTTTCGAGAGCTCTGAGCATAGCGTTAATAGCAGAAAGAAGGGTGAACAGAGGTAGATGGAGAGTGGGCGAATATGCAAGTGCGCGTGTACATCAGAGGTCGGAATACGGTTGTATTTATAGAGGATCACCCGATTCCTTGGAGGCATCGTGGATTCGAAAGCTGTTAGGATTCGAATCAAGTTTGTTATGAGGTCAGTAAGATTCGCATCTTGTCAGTTAGAGGATCGACAGCCGGGAGAGCTGGTTGATGTCCTGAGATTCGGCGATTGTATAGGCTCTAGAGCTCCAGGCCACTCTCGTGGGTCCTAGGCTACTCTCGGATGTGATTTTGTTTGAAATCTTATGAATTTAAACTCTCCCGCATTGGATTCCGCAGATGTGCTCAAGCGCCCGGGTCTGGCTAGGGCATAAGGATAGCTCAGACTGGGACCGAGGTATAAGGATAGCTCGGACTGGGACCAAGGCATAAGGATAGCTCGAACTAGGACCGAGGCATAGTGGTTGGTCCACTTCTTGCGGGCACCACGCAGCGAGTGGGAGTCAGGACTAATCCTAACCCCTTGCACAGTTATCAACGTAATGGAGATTTTACCTCTCAACACATGCCCCCCACTCCCTAGTCCGAAGTGTAAATTTGGATGTAGGGAGTAGAATTTTGGAATAATCTTATCCGGAGGATGCGTAAAGGCGGGCAATGATAATCTCGTGAATGACAGGCCGCTGTTTCGTCATCATTTTTTTTGCCATACCTCGAGGAGGAAATGCCTCGTTTCCAGTAAGCCGCGATTTGAGGAGCTCCACATGGCGGGACTCCTTTATTTCAAGCACCCATGTCGGAGGTTTTAGCGCTTTGGGATTAACCAGTGGTCCCACGGGACTTGTCTGGTTTTCCTCGATTTCTGAGGTCAGATGTGAAGACCTCATTATCGACCGGAGCTGCTCAGCCGAGCTTTCAACTTCTGGAGTCATATGTGAAGACATCGTTATCGACTGAAGCTGCTCAGCCGAGCTTTTATCTTATTCATATTTATTTTTATCTCTTGTGCTATGATGCACTTGTAATGTCTCTTGGGAGAAAGTTTCTACTCTTTCTCTTCTTCAATGTCTGTGTTCTTTTTCTGATGTGATTGTGTTGAGAGTTGCTACTCTCTTTTTGTGTTTTTTAGACTGTAATACAGTCTACAGACCCAGCGGCGTTTTTACTGCTTTATTTTTGTTAGCATGTCATTCAGTCCTCTGTGGAGGAAATGTAGATCTCTGTTTAGGTCAGAGGGAGGCCTAGGCGGCCCTCTTGCTGAAGTAAAATAAGGCGCTTTAGTTGCGCTAGAGTGTTTGAGAAATTATCTGGCTGGGATGAAGCTTTAGTGCTATATCGCTCGGATTGGCCGAGGCTTCTAAAATGTATCACTCGGTCTCAGCCTAGGCTTCGTAGATTATCTAGAGACAGATCACTCGGTCGCTTCAGAAACATACCACTCGGTCTTGGCCGAGGCTTTGGAAATATATCACTCGGTCTTTGTCCGAGGCTGCAGAAATATATCACTCCGTCTTTGACCGAGGCTTTAGAAATATATCACTCTAGCTGAGGCTCTGGAAATTTATTACTCGGTTGTTGCTGAGGCTCTAGAAATTTATTATTCGATTGTTGCCGAGGCTCTAGAAATTTATTACTCGGTTGTTACCGAGCCTTCAGAAATATATTACTTGATTGTTGCCGAGTCTTAAGGAAATTTTTTACTCGATTGTTGTCGAGGCTATGGAAATTTATTACTCGGTTGTTGCCGAGCCTTCAGAAATATATTACTCGGTTGTTGCCGAGTCTTCAGGAAATTTATTACTCGATTGTTGCCGAGCCTTCAGAAATATATTACTCGGTTGTTGCTGAGTCTTCAGGAAATTTATTACTCGGTTATTGCCGAGGTTTGTCAAATATATTTTACTTGGCGTGGCCAAGGTACGGAGATCGCCACTCGGCTTGGCCGAGGCTTCAAGAGATTATATTTTATTTGGCGCTGCCAAGGTACGAAGATCGTTATTCGGTTGTAGCCGAGCCTTCAAAATTATATTTTACTTAGCGTTGCCAAGGTACGGAGATTGTTACTCGGTTGTAGGTGAGCCTTCAAGATTATATTTTACTTGGCGCTGCCAAGGTACGGAGATCGTTACTTGGTTGTAGCCGAGCCTTCAAGAGATTATATTTTACTTGGCGCTGCCAAGGTACGGAGATCGCCCGGCCCGGCCGAAGATTTAAAAATTATATTTTACTTGGCACTGCCAAGGTACGGAGATCGTTACTCGGTTGTAGCCAAGCCTTCGAGATTATATTTTACTTGGCGCTGCTAAGGTACGGAGATCGTTACTCGGTTGTAACCGAACCTTCAAGATTATATTTTACTTGGTGCTACCAAGGTACGGAGATCGTTACTCGGTTGTAGCCAAGCCTTCAAGATTATATTTTACTTGGCGCTGCCAAGGTACGGAAATCATTACTCGGTTGTAGCCGAGCCTTCAAGATTATATTTTACTTGGCGCTGCCAAGGTACAGAGATCGTTACTTGGTTGTATCCAAGCCTTCAAGAGATTTATTACTCGGTTGTTGTCAAGCCTTCAAGAAATTTATTACTCGGTTATTGCCGAGCCTTCAAGAAATTTATTACTCGATTGTTGCTTGTTGTCGAGCCTTTAAGAAATTTGTTACTTAGTTGTTGCCGAGCCTTCAAGAAATTTATTACTCGGTTGTTGCCGAGCCTTCAAGAAATTTGTTACTCGGTTGCCGAGCCTTCAGAAATATATTACTCAGTTATTGTCGAGCCTTCAAGAAATTTATTACTCGGTTGTTGCCGAGCCTTTAATATTATATTTTACTTGACACTGCCAAGGTACAGAGATCGCTTGGCCCGGCCGAGGATTTATATGACCTGCTTCTCATTATAGCTTTCAAGGAGAGTTATAAGAATTTTGCAAGCCTTCAAAAGCTAAATTTAATTCAACGAACAAGAATGAGTTTAGTAAGGGCGTACTTTTACTGATGATATGTATGGAGGTTATCTGAGTTCCACGTCCGAGGAATGAACTTTCCACTCAATTCTTGGAGTTTATAGGTGCCGGGTCTGACCACTTCCGTCACTTGATAGGGGCCTTCCCAGCTCGGAGACAACTTTCCTTGTTTCAGTGGTTTGGAGATGGATGCTTTCCGGAGGACAAGATCACTGGACGAGAAAGATTTTCCTTTGACTCTGGAGGCATGATAGCACCCACGGAGAGGGGAGTCCTATCTCCATGGGGATGACAGCTTCTTCGCCGAAGGCCATCCGAAACGGGGTCTCGCCTGTGGGAACTCTCTGGGTGGTGCGGTAGGCCCATAGGATGTGGTGAAGTTCGTCCACTCATAAGTTCCGGGTATTCCGATCGAACCTCCTAGGCAGGCTCCGGGTGCGGTTCCTTGGCGGCGGCGAAGGAACCCTTTGGCGGTGAGGTGGGTCAACTGACGGACTGATCAGTATTTGTCCAAGCCCTTTGACTCCTTCTTCCTTGCTAGCTCGGCACGGGCAGTCCTCCGCGATTCCTTGACTCTGGCATACTTGTCCACCAGGGCCATCATATCGGAGAGGTTCGGAGGGTAACTGACCTCCAATGCCAGGTAAAAGTCACTCTCCGTTAACACTCCGCCCGCTATGGCGGACATAGCCACCTCATGGTTAAGGTGATCCACTTCCAGCATGGCCGTATTGAAACAACCGAGATAGTTCTTCAAGGACTCCCCCTCTCTCTGCTTAACCTTGGAGAGGGAGTCAGATCTCCGCCGGTGACGATGGCTGCTGATGAACTGGCTGATGAAGAGGAGGCTCAGCTCGTCAAATGAACCAATGGAACCTGGTTTTAAGGCATTAAACCAGGTTCGAGCGGACCCCCTGAGGGTGGAAGGGAAGGCGCAGCTGAGGATCGCATCTGATGCCCCATGGAACATCATGATCGATCGGAAGCTACTGAGGTGGTTGTCGGGATCAGAGGATCCATGATAAGGCTCGATGGGGGCAGCTTGACATGGGAGGGAGTCACTTCTTCCATAATCTCCTTGGAAAAGGGGATGCCCTGCTCCGCCTTATGCTGAAGCGGATGGGCCTGCTTGGTGGCATCCAACTCCTGATGTATCTCCCGGAGTTATCAGCGGATCTCCTCCTCAGGCATAGCAAGAGGGCTGGGCAAGGAGAATACTGAGACGGTGTCGAGTCGTGACGAGAGAACACCGGAGAGAGGTATCGGGCCCACGAGATCTAGGAAGATCCTTGCCGTAGATCCCTTGCGGGACTGGCTCCCTTAGGGCGACGAGGGGGGTCCATAACCCCATGCGGACCGAAAGAAAAGATTGCTGGGTGAACGGGGGCCGCGTTCTCCTGAGGAAGGTGCAGAATAGGAGTAGTTGGACGGGGAGCTTCAAAGCGCCCATGAATCAGATAGGTCAGAGCTTGGACCTGCTGGACCAGTGAGGCAAACTGGTCCTGGGTCACTGGGGCCGCCGGTGGCGATGGAGTCTCAATCGGTGGTGGCGGTGGTGCTACACTGCTCGCCGGATCAGGTTTTTGGGAGGCGACCTGCTCCCGGGCTTTAGAAGTAGCCTTTCTTCGATTGGCCATGGGAGGGGTTCTTTTTAAGATCGGGACCCTTTATCTCCTGGATCACAAGTTTGTGGGACTTGAGGGCCCTTCCTCTAGCGCCATTTTGTTGCTGCTGAAATCTGTTCTCCGACTCAGACGCGGTCAAGCTTCAGAGCGGGCTCCCTCTTGGGCGGACCTGCAAAACAGTCCTCACGCGAGAGGCGTTGGGGGTGGCCCTCCGCGAAGACCCTTCGACGCTCAAGTCAGCGGAAATCAACAACGAATAAATATGGGGAGAAGGCTCCCGCTGAAGAGTCACTTAGGGTGGCCTTTCGAGAGCTCTGAGTAGAGCGTTAATGGCGAAAAGAAGGGTGAGCAAAGGTAGATGGAGAGTGGGCGAATATGCAAGTGCGCGCGTACCTCGGAGGTCGGAAGACGGTTGTATTTATAGAGGATCACCTGATTCCTTGGAGGCATCGTGGGTCCGAAAGCTGTTAGGATTCGAATCAAGTTTGTTATGAGGTTAGTAAGATTCGCATCTTGTCAGTTAGATGATCGACGGCCATGAGAGCTGGTTGATGTCCTGAGATTCGGCGACTGTATAGGCTCCAGGGCTCTAGGCCACTCTCATGGGTCCTAGGCTACTCTCGTGTGTGATTTTTATTTGGAATCTTACGAATTTAAACTCTCTCGCACTGGATTCCGCAGAGGTGCTCGAGCGTCCAGGTCTGACCGAGACATAAGGATAGCTCGGACTGGGACCGAGACATAAGGATAGCTCAGACTAGGACCGAGGCATAGTAGTTGGTCCACTTCTTATGGGCATCGCACAGCGAGTGGGAGTCAGGACTAATCCTAACCTCTTGTATAATTATCAATGTAATGATAATTTTACCCCTCATCCGTTGGCAATTAAAGCCAACGGCTATTTCAAACAAGTCCAGCAGACTTATTTGATATAATTATTGAAAGCCAATCAATAATTGTTAGAGGCCAACAACTAACATTTAAGTGGTCAGGAATCTCAACCTTTATCCCGGTGGCGTCGAAGAAAATAATTCTAATATCTTCTTTTTTATTTTTATATAGAATTTTTTTATCTGCACTCCTATTCTAATAAATTTTTATCCTTGCTCCATCCTTTTTTATCCTTATTTTATTCATCTTTGTCCCTAATGGTGTATATAAATTATTTAGTGCTTGGGTACGGGACTAATGGAATTGGATGGGGTGGATTTCGAATATATCTATTTCTTATCTTAAAAAAAAAAAGAGAGAGAAGTATGATTTTATTTTGTGCTCTTGAGAGAAAGAGAAAAGGTAATAACCATTCATGCCCTTGCATGAGATTCAAGAATATAAAAGAAATAATATATAGGATATGATTATATATATTTTTTTAAAAAATTACATTTGTTATCAATTTTAATATTGATGATAAAAAAATAATTTAAAAGGATTCTACAAAGTCTCAAATATTTATATAAAAAAATATATTTGATTCTTAAATTTCATTACAACAATATATATTTGGAACGGCATGACGTTTAGATTAGGATACTTCGAATTACATATTTTACATGCACATATTAGATCTTTTAAATTATATTAAAATATTTATATATCAATTTTTGATCCCTAATATTTAATTGGGAAGGAGGCGTAGGGGTTGCGATAGCTGAATTGAGCTCCGTTCAAATGAGTGAAACCTCGTATATCAAGGTATACATAAGGTTAGATTATTTATTTTTTTCTCCTTCCATGGATGAATCATTATAATAATTAATAAAGACAAAACTTATCCTATATAGATATATATTATATAATTACATCATAAAAAAATTGTAATTTAAAATACTGATTATTTTTAATTTAAAGGCTAACAACTATAATTATTTTTAAATCATATTAAACATATATCATATTTGGACTGAAAATTTTTATTTTTATTTTATTTTTTTGTTTGTTTTATATTAATATATAAACATAAAATAAAATGAATTAATATAGGATATAAAAATTGATTCAAATATCTGCACGCCATATCGGGTCGGGTCGGGTTGGGTTTTGGATTGTCTAAACCCCGATCTGACCGACCCGCCCGATATCTCCGTGACCGCCCTTTTCCTCCCGTTGCTTGAAAAGCTCGGAGACGGGGAAAGCACGGAACCACCTGTCAACCATCAGCTACCGTCGGATCGTTCCCCGACCCAAGAGCCGGCGAAGGAGGAGGCAGGGGATCGATCGATCGATCTCCCCAAGGATCTGGGAGATAGGGAGCCAAGACATCGGTAAACGATGTGGGAATCGATCGTGTTGACGCTCATTGCGACGGCGGGGAACAACATCGGAAAGGTTCTCCAGAAGAAGGGCACCGTCATCCTTCCTCCCCTTTCTTTCAAGCTCAAGGTCAAAAGAATTCATCTTTTTTTTTTTTGTCTTTTGTTTTTCTTGTTTTCTTTATATGACCATTCGTTCTTGATTCGGTGATGCATCGATTAATTTGATTTTTAACGTGCTTTTATTGGTTTTAAACGGGAAGATGCTTTCAAGTTTTTTTTTTTGGGAAAAAATTGGCGATACCGTTGGGGTGATCTTTTTTTCTTGTTCCGGCGTCTTCTTGATATTTCGAGAGCTATAGCTTTTGTGTTTTTTTTTTTTTTTTTTGAGAAAACGCTCTGGATCTGGGAGATGTGATTCGTCATATGTTCTTCAGAATTTGTGATTTTTAATGAGTTTTGGCTTCTGGGTAAACCGGGGAGTGCAGTTGGGTGAGGATTCTTATATCGATACGTCGAGGAGTCATGTTTAGTTGCCAAAGTTGTGATTCTTAGATGGTTATTTGTTTTATATCCTTGTGTTTTGTATGTTTATTTGTTTTACCATGTGTTGAGTCAAACCATTACTTTCAAAGAACAGACATTTGTATATCAGTCAATCAATGAAAGAGTTGCGGTTCCAAAACAAAAAAACACAAAACGGTCTCCTATCAGGTCATCCAATGCTTACATCAGATATTTATTATTCTGTTTTATGCGAGCACCTTCAAATTCTTGTATGTGCTAATTGTCGCCAATCTGCCGTCTTGAAGTGAAATCTTGAAAACTTTGAGAATTTCAGTCTGCTGGAAGCTTTTATATGATAAATACATCACCTATCGCCTGATTTGGTCATTTCTGTGGGGTTGGTACATTCTGATCGGTAGTTTCCTAGGCAACTTTTGGAACCAGATGATATAAATAGTAAGCTGATATTTTCTAGAATGCTGCTAAATAATAATGCTGCCTAGTGCCAAGCATTACTTGGTCATAGTTTTGATACCTCTACATGATTGTTGGCTTACATGCCTTAATACATTATTCATATTAGTTTCTTGCGGGAAGATTCCGCAACAGTTATACGGTAGCTATATGACAATGCTTGCCTATAACAACAATCTTTCATTCCCATGCAACAAAATTTGTTTTCAATAGATATACCCACTTTTGTCTGTACTAAAGGACATACAATATAAAATTAACTAATATACAAAAAGCAGTGGAAGATATTTTGTCTGTATAGCTAGTCAATAAACTGATAAACTGAACCAATTGTACTTATTTTTAGGTGATCAGAGCATATGTTTTCAACAAACAGTGGCTTATAGGCTTTCTCATGGATATATTTGGTGCAGTATTGATGTTAAGGGCATTGTCCCAAGCTCCGGTGAGTCAACTGATATTTATATTCTGAATTTCAGTAAGCAAATTTAATAAGCAGCTATTACTCTTGAAATGTTATTTTTTATATCTCATGGTTATAATCCTGGATTGCTCATTAGGTTTCCCTTCATTTGCTTCCTTTTTGTGCAACTTAATGTACATGACAACTAATAAACATGCTCACACAAGGTTGACCTCAAGGCATTATTCTGTTAAACAAATTGCATAAGATTAAAGGGGAAAAATTCTCAGTTCATTTCGAAGACAAAATTGTGTGTTACAAGATTTAAGTAAATAGTAAGGCCAGAACAGTATATAGCTCAAACAACTAGAGATGCTCAACGAGCAGCTCCAAAACCTAAAAGTAACTTCTCTCCATAAATATGGCTGAATAATCTGTGATTTGGCGTATCTAGTAGTTTTTGAGAGGAGCCTTTCTTTGTCATTGCAACATATCAGTTGATTTGTTTTATTTTGCATTATTCACCAAATAGTTTGAGAAAACAAACTGAAAATACCTATATCTATTCCTTCCATAATTCTATTATTCTATCGTGGCTTCAAAATGTACACAGGCTTCTAAGAAATAAAATACAACTAAGTAATAATCTATAGGCTTGACCATAGGGCATTGTTTGGTATGAAGGTAGAAACAAAGTATTAAAGATAGATAAAATGAAAGCCCCATAAGACATAGTCCTTAAAGAAATTCATTAGCTACTTGCCATCAAGACACCACTATTTACCATTCTCTACCACCATCATACCCTTATTACCTGCCACCAGTATTATGACTACCACCACCATACCTTCACTACCTCCACCACCCACCACTGCCACCATATTTATTTTACCCACCACCATTCTTTCACCATCCACCACCACCTACCCTTTACTATTGACCACCACCAACACTGCAATCACCACTATATCCCGATTGTCGCCACCTCCCTTCATCCCATCTGCCATCATCACTATCATGTTCCCATCATACCCACCAACTTTCACCACTAACACCATCATCACCATCACCTAGAGGTGGGCACTGGGCCGTACCGTCGAACTTGAAAAATTTTTTCCGTTGGTCCGGCACAGCACGGCCCATGATAGGCCTGTGCCGGCACGGCCCATAAGGGCTTGATAAAAAATTTTATAAAAAAAATATTTTTTAATAAATTAAAAAATTATTGGGAATAAAAAAATTTATTAATACGAAGCCACCTTAATGGTGGGGGGTTTGACATAGACCCCTATCAATTTATTAATTTAAAATCAAAATGGTACATGAAGGAAGGGGGACTAGGCCTGACCTTCAGAAGAAAATACAATAAGAAAGGAGAAAAAAATAGAGATGACTCATTTTAATAATTAAAAAAATAAAAATATATAATTATAAAAATAGAGATGACTCACTCATCAGTAGTATTTGTGTCATCATCATCTTCGCTGGTTAAGTCATATCCATCTTTATCTTGAAGCCTCGTTTTAGCATCCAACCAATCTTTGAAGCAGAGAAGCATCTCAACCGTCTCGTCAGCCATTCTATTTCTCTTTTCGTCCAAAACACGTTGACCTGCACTGAAAGCGGATTTCGATGCTACTGTGGACATCGGTACAGCTAAAATATCTCGTGCAATGGCAGACATAACATGATATTGATTTCTAACACTCTTCCCCCAAGCTAATACATATAGACTTTCTATTTGATCTTCATCATATGCAAATGAAGATCGTTTCGTAAATAAAATTCTAATTTATTACTTAAAGATGAAAAAGATAAAGAAGATGAAGCATGTGCGTGTCTTCTAATGAGTAAAAAAATAGATGATGAATAAGATGAAGAAGAAGCAGAGCTTTGAGCAGTATTTTAGATCTACAAATTTTATCATTATATAAATCATAAATATCATTAAGAAGTCATGTTACCTCATATTTAGCATGTTCAGGATTTTGATTCATGTTTTCACAATATTGATCAATTAAAAAATTTATGCCATCTAATTTAACTCTAGGATCAAAATAGCAGCTAAGTTATGCAATGAACATATTCTATTCCAATATTCATTCCATTTAGTTTTCATATTACATATAATAGGCATTAAAACTTCATGATATCTATATTCTTTAAATTTTTCACTAATTACATATGCTTTTTGTAAAAATGAACAAGAAGTTGGATAATAAATACCTGAAAGAACATTTGTAGCATCATAAAAAGTAACCAAAAAATCTTCTAAAATTTACCTCGATGCCAATCAATTTCAGTCAATGTAAATCCTTCACGATCATTAATATAAGTACTTAATAAGTTCTTATATGGATATGCATCATGTATCATGGTATAGGTACTATTCCAACGAATAATTACATCAAGTTTAAATTTTTTAAAACGTTTACCATGATTTACACATAATTGTTTAAATTCTTGAAGCCTTGACCTTGAAGCATGAATAAAAGAAATTGCATTTCTAATTTTTGAAATAACCTCTTGAATATCTCCATGCCAGATTGAGCAGAAAGATTTAATATATGACATGCACATCTAATATGAAATAATTGTTGATCTAAAATGGGATGCAAAGAGTCATTTAATAATACAACATCAGAATTATTATTAGACGCATTATCAAAAGTAATAAATATTATTTTATTATTAATATTATATGAGTATGCAGTTTGATAAATAATATTGAAATTTGTTATCCTGAATGAAAAAATTAAAAGCCCAAAAAGCAAGAATTCATTTATTTAGTTGCTAATCATTATCAATATAATGAGTAGTAATAGCAATAAAACAATTACTACCTACGGATGCTGATCAAATATCAGAAGTTAAAGAAACTCTAGCATTTAAATTTGCGAGAGTTTCAGTTAAACTTTATTTCATTGCTAAAAAGTTTGTCATAGCCACTCTTCTAAATGTACGCCTACTAGTTCTTCTATAAACAGGTTGTAGGCCTAATTGAATATATCGTTCAAAATTATAAGATTTAGATAAACTAAAAGGTAATTCATCTTGAACTATCCATCTTACAAGTAATTTTCTTGATTTTCATGGTTATATGCAAAATTACCCACAAGTGATCCCTCTTATATATTAAAGGTACATTGCTGATGGGAATCATGCATCCTATGAATCTCTTGATATCTTTTTAAATGCCATGTTCCCCCAGTACTAGAACAACTGTAAAGATTTGTATATTTTCTATATTTTGCTTTGTAGATTCCATCAACCATAATTCTATCGAAATCATTCCAAACATCACTAGTCCTCTTACGAGAAAAGGTTTGACATTCACTGACACTGGCTCTAGAGGGAACTTGGGGTTGGGGTTGGAGTTGGGGATTAGTTTCCTCACCCTCAGAAAAAGGGTGCATGTTAAAATTACTTTCGTCAAAAGATGTCATATCTACAATTTTTAATTAATGAATGCAAAAAAATAAAAACTAACCCACAAGAAGGAATTGAGAAGAGGATCAGAGGTGGAGGCGTGGAGCCGAGATTTGTGAGCTTTCTCTTGTGCTCTCGCCTCTCAACAAGAAGTGATCTCCTTTCTCTTGTACTTCTCAATAAGAACCTTCTCTTGTGTAGCACTTAAACCTTTGGCACTTGCTACTTGCAAGAACACTTGCAAACTAAAAATTAAATTGCTAATCTGCTAGAGCACTTGCTAGAAGAGAGAAATAGTAGTAATAGAGAAGAGTTGGTTTGGTATGGTGAGAATGAGGGAGGAATGGGCTATTTATAGAAGTCTCAAATATTTTTCTTTCAAAAATACCCTTTAATATAGCTGTTATATGGCTGTTGGGAGGGGTAAAATGGTTAAAATCCCTCCTAAACAGTTATCTAGCCGTTTCTAGCCGTTTTCAATGGCCATATAGCCGTTAGGGGCCGTGCCTGGCACGGCCCATGGTGGGCTATGCCACGACCATGGGCCACGAGCTGTGCCGGGCCTAAATTTTTTTTACCGTGCCATGCCTGGCACGGTCCGTTTGTTACTGGGCCGTGCCAGGCATGGCACGGTAATTGAAGCAGCATGGTGGGCCTGAGCCGTGCCAGGCAATGGTGGGCCTGAGCCGTGCCATGCCAGGCACGGCCGTTCCCATCAGCATCACCATAACTTCATCACCCACCACTCATCACTTACCACCCCACCACCACTGCCATTATACCTAAGCTACCTACTGCCACTACCACGCTCCCAACCACCCTTACCATTTCCATTATATGAGCTTATTTTGAAGATAAAATTGTGAATTATAGGAAGTAATAAATGGGAAGGCCAATATGGAGCTTAAACAACTAGAGATGCTCAATCAACATCTTGAAAACGTAAAAGTAAGTTCCATACATAAACATGGCTAAGTATTCTGTCATTGGTGAATCCAGTAGTTTCTGAGAGAATGCCTTTCTTTGTCACTACAACAAATCAGATGATTTCTTTTATTCACCAAATATTTTGAGAAAACAAACTGGAAATAGCTTTATCTACACCTTAAATAATTCTATTATTTTATCATGGCTTCAAAACATATACAGGCTGTTGAAGTGTAAATAAGCTGTAAATAAAATTAATTAAATATCCCTATAGATTAGGAGAATCTGTTTGAATTTAAATTCCCTAAAATTAAGGGATTTGATTAGATAGATTTCAGATTTAGAATGATTAAGTTTTCTATTCTTATCTTGTAATCATTCCCTAAAATTAAGGGATTTGATTAGATAGATTTCAGATTTAGAATGATTAAGTTTCCTATTCTTATCTTGTAATCTCCTATATATTTCCTAGGATTGTATACTGAAGGAGAATGAATAAAAAATTTTAGCCTTCTACATGGTATCAGAGCTCTAGGGTTTTCCGCATTCATCCCTTTGCACGCAGCCTTCATTGCTGCGGCTCTCTTGAGCCTATTTCTCTACCTATCCCAGCAGCCTTCATTGTTGCAAAATTTCTTCTATCGACCATGTCAACCTCTGAAACCTCTAGCATCCGTAACCCAGAAGAATCCAATTCTGTTTAGAAAATTGGAGATTTACAGAATATTCGAGCATCCTGTAGGCTTAGTGGGAAGAATTATCTCAAGTGGTCTTAATTTGTCCGAACATACCTCAAAGACAAAGGGAGGCTCAGCCATCTTCTCGAAACGGGCCAACAAAGAATGATCCGAAGTTTGAAACCTGGGATGAGGAGGACTCCATGATAATGTCGTGGCTATGGGATTCCATGGAACCCATGATTAGCGAAACATGCATATTTTTGACAACTGCAAAGGTGATTTGGGATTTTGTTCGTCGTACATATTCAAAGGACCACGATGATGCACAAGTTTATGAGATCAAGGTCAAAACTGCAGCCAATAATGAAGAAATTGAAAAACTAAGGAGTTTGTTAGGATCTTTTGAGAAGCTTTCTGGAGCTTGCTCTTTGACTCTTTCAGGTAAACCTTTTTTTTTCTTTTTGTATGAATGCTCAAGTAACAGAAATCGAAAATACCTATACAAACTCTTGGATAATAGACTCCGGTGCCACAGACCATATGACCCCTATACCTCAGCATTTCCATGCCTATACCCCATGCCCAGGTAACAGAAAAATTGTAGTGGCTAATGGCTCTTTAACCACTGTTGCAAGGTTCGAGGATATATATATCACACCCATCCTTATCCTTAAAAATGTCCTTCATGTACCAAAACTATCAGCCAGCCTCATCTCCATTTATAAGATCACCTATGACCTTAAATGTTATGCTATTTTTTCCTCTTCTTATTGTGTTTTTCAGGATCAGGGATCGGGGAAGAGGATTGGACTTGCTAAGAAAAGTAGCGGCCTTTATCTTCTTGAATCATCTCAAACTGTTAAGAATGATTTGTCATTATTCTTTCTTAGTTCTTCCAATAAAGATGTCATTTGGCTGTATCATTTACGCCTAGGTCGTCCATCTTTTAGGGTTTTACAAGTTATGTTCCTCAACTATTCCAAGGATTAGATATTTCTGAGTTTCATTGTGATATTTGTGAGTTATCAAAACATACTCGTGTATCTTTTCCTATTAGCAATAAACGCAGTTCTTATCCTTTTCATTTGATCCATAGTGACATATGAGGCCCTTCCAGCATACCTAATATTTGTGGGGCTCGGTGGTTTGTATCCTTCATTGATGACTGCACTCGAGTTACATGGCTATTCCTCCTCAAACACAAATCTGATGTTAGCTTTGTTATTCCAACGTTCCATTCAACGGTTTAAAACCAATTTGGAGTTACCATAAAAAGCTTTAGGACAGATAATGCTAGAGATTATTTTAATCAAGTTCTATCACCTTATTTCTAATCCCAAGGTATTATCCATGAATCATCATGTGTCAACATGCCCTAGCAAAATGGGGTAGTTGAAAGGAAAAATGGACATTTGCTCAACACCATTCGAGCCTTACTCTTTCAAGGGAATGTACCCAAGTCTTATTGGGGTGAGGCTGCTCTCACTGCCACATACATGATAAACAGACTTTCCTTCCGTGTGCTAAATAATAAGAGTCCTATAGAGACCCTCAATAGCTTCTACCCTCACTTCCGAACCTCAAATGGCCTTATACCTAGGGTATTTGGCAGCACTGCCTTTGTTCATGTTCACAGTCAGCATAGAAACAAACTAGATCCCCGTGCCATCAAATGTGTCTTTTTTGGTTACTCATCCACTCAAAAAGGATACAAGTGTTATAACCCTTCATTCAAAAAAAACCTACATTACTGTTGATGTCACATTTGTGAAAAATACACCTTTTTTCTCCAAGTCCTCTCTTCAAGGGGAGATTTTCATGTTAGAAGATAGGACTTCTGAGATTTCTGAACCACTTTAAACCCTTGATCTTCCAACCAGCATAGTTGGAAACAAGTCTACTGAATCTGTGTCATCTTCTGTCTCTCCTGACCTAATCAATGCCAGTCACAACCCTACAAGATTCTCTCAGGTGTATTCAAGGAGAAAGGTTGTTCCTGAATTGACACAAGTCCAAGAATCTGATCCAAACTCTAGAAATGAAATCAAGGTAAGATCTGACATGTCTTTACAGCCTATTGAGACATCTACTGACCCCATTGAAGACTTAGACATACCCGTAAGATCTGACATGTCTTTACAGCCTATTGAGACACCTACTGACCCCATTGAAGACTTAGACATACCCATTGTTGTTAGAAAAGGCACAAGAGAATACACCAAACGACCACTCTATCCATTATCTTACTATGTCTCCCTTAAATGTCTGACCCTAACTCACCGAAAATTCATTATGAGCCTAAACACCATTGCTATTCCTAACACTGTTACTGAGGCATTGACAAAAAGGGAATGGAGGACTGCCATGAGAGAGGAGATGAGTGCATTAGAAAAGAATAGAACACGGGAGATCGTTGACAAACCAGAAGGAAAAAATATTGTTGGCTGTAAGTGGATTTTTACATTGAAATACAGAGCTGATAGATCTCTTGAGAGATATAAAGCAAGATTGGTAGCTAAAGGGTACACTCAAACCTACGGTGTAGATTATCAGGAGACCTTTGCTCCAGTCACAAAAATGAATACTGTGAGAGTCCTATTATCTTTGGCTGCACACTTCAATTGGCAATTGCTGCAATATGATGTTAAGAATGCATTTCTCTATGGTGACCTAGATGAAGAAATCTACATGAACATCCCACCAGGATTTGAAGGGAACTCAAATAGCAAGGTGTGCAGGTTGAGAAAAGCACTTTATGGATTAAAACAATCACCTAGAGCATGGTTTGGAAGATTTGCAAAAGTGATGAAGGAATCCGGATATAAACAAAGTCAAGGGAACCATACACTCTTTATTAAGCAGTCAGTTACAAGGGGGGTTACTGCTCTTCTAGTATATGTGGACGACATCATAGTAATTGGGAATGATGAGATGGAGAAGCAGGAATTAAAGCAGCAGCTGGTGAAGGAATTTGAGATAAAGAAACTAGGAAAACTGAAGTACTTCCTTGGTATTGAGGCGACATATTTCACACAAGGAATCTTCATATCTCAGCAAAAGTATGTGACTGATTTGTTGGTAGAAATAAGGAAGATAGATTGTAAACCCGTCTCTACTCCAATGGATCCAAATCATAAGTTAGGTGAGTCTAAAGAAGAACCAGCTGTTGACAAAGGAATGTACCAAAGATTGGTAGGTAGACTCATATATCTTACTCACACTCGATCAGACATAGCATACTCAGTGAGCATGATTAGTCAATTTATGCATGATCCAAGGGAACCACATCTTCAAGCTGCTTACAGGGTACTACATTACCTGAAAGGCAATCCAGGGAAAGGAATTTTGTTCAAAAGGAGCAATACTCTTACTCTAGAAGCTTATACCGATGCAGATTATGCAGGTTCCCTAATAGATAGAAGATCTACCACAGGATATTGTATCTTTCTTGGAGGAAACCTGGTAACATGAAGAAGTAAGAAGCAGAATGTGGTAGCAAGATCATCTGCAGAAGCAGAATTTAGGGCTATTGCGCAAGGCCTGTGTGAGCTGCTTTGGCTAAAGATTATTCTAGATGATTTGAAAGTCAAATGGGAAAGTCCTATGAGACTCTATTGTGACAACAAGTCAGCTATCAATATTGCTCATAATCCTATATAACATGATAGGACAAAACATAGCAAAATTGATAGACATTTTATCAAAGAGAAATTGGAGGAAGGATTAGTGTGTATGTCTTATGTTCCATCGGGACAACAACTAGCGGATGTTCTAACAAAAGGGCTGAGTAGTTCCATTTTTCGGGCCTTATATTCAAGTTGGGAATGGAAGATATCTATTCCTCAGCTTGAGGGGGAGTGTTAAAGTGTAAATAAGCTGTAAATAAAATTAGTTAAATATCCCTAAAGATTAGGAGAATCTGTTTGAATTTAAATTCCCTAAAATTAAGGGATTTGATTAAATAGATTTCAGATTTAGAATGATTAAGTTTCCTATTCTTATCTTGTAATCATTCCCTAAAATTAAGGGATTTGATTAGATAGATTTCAGATTTAGAATGATTAAGTTTCCTATTCTTACCTTGTAATCTCCTATATATTTCCTAGAATTGTACGCTAAGGGGAATGAATAAAAAATTTCAGCCTTCTACACAGGCTTCTAAGAGAATAAAATACAGCTAAGTGATAATCTCGAGTCTGGACCATAGGACATATCAGGTATGAAGGTGGAAACAAAATATTAAAGATAGTTGAAATGAAACCTAGGCCCACAAGACAGGGCATATACCTTGAGCAAACAGGATGAAACATAAAGAAGTCCATCACCTACTTGCTAATATGCTATCAAAATTTGAACTTAACAAATCACATCTAAAGTAACCTATGAAGTGAATTCACATTGATGTTTTCTTTGTAAGTGATTTAATAATCCTATCGAATGTGCTCACCATTTTATTTTACATTGAGATTGATATTTGCTAAAAAGTTACTCTGGGAAGTAAGGTGCAATACATGCATTTTCTCTTAAATTGCTTTATTCGTTAAATTCGTGATATATTTTTACAGGTTTCTGTTATACAACCTGTTTCTGGCTGTGGGCTTGCTATACTTTCTGTCTTTTCTCATTTTTATCTCAAAGAGGTGATGAATGCTCTTGATTGGGTGGGCATTGCCTTGGCTGGTCTTGGCACAATAGGTAATGTAAGTTTAGAGTAATCCTTCTATTGATTGCTTACTTTTAGCTGTTTGTAGTAAATATTGCTAACATGCCAGATCTCAATAAGGTGAGTATTTTCTCTATGATCTTGAGTAAGGGTTGGAGCCAGGTCAATTTGTCACTGGGCTGGTCATGTATTTTCAGATGCATAAATTCACTTTATAACATTCCACATTAAAGGTTAGATGTACATATCTCGCATGCAAATCTCTTGTTGTAGAACTTTTTATGCAAATTCATCCTAATGATGAAATTATCTGCAAGTGGATACACACTAAATCAGTGTTTGTTTTGATGTTTGAATATTACAACAATCCATAAGACTACCTTTACTTGGCTTGAATTACAGATGTGTTCAGCTTGAATGGGAGTAAGATCCAAACTATAACATGTATTGGTAATTTTTCTTGAGAGAAAGGTGAGAGTAAGAAAGAAAGCATGCTGTAGCAGTTTTTGCATAGATATAATAAGTTTGGTAATTGATGAGGGGCTGGCAGAACTAAGAGGCTCCCTGATGATTGATAAATAGGTGTTTTCAAGTTTCTGATTCGTAACTAGGGAATGCTGCATGGAGCATGATATGTGCCCAGGGAAACAATAACAGGGACAACCCTACATTATTCGTGATATATTTAAAAGAAAAGGACCATGCTATGAGTGAATGATTAAGTGAACTTTCAATTATGACCTTGGTGAACCATTATTTATGTGCTGATGAGGTTAGAAACATAATGTAGGGCAACCCTACATTATTGTGGTGGAAGATGTCATTCCTAGATGTCATGTAGGACAAGAATGGTGGACCGTTATTTTGTGCTGATGAAGTTAACAACATAATGTTGTGATAGGTTGACAAAGTTGACTGGAAGCAAGGTAGAATAACTGCTGATCCTAACTAATTAGGAGGCAAATTGATGGAAGACATGTCGCTCCTAGATGTCATGAAGGACTAGAATGACCATTGAGTTCCATAGAAAGAATACTATCATATTGAAGCAGATTATGTGGAGGCAGACACATATGCAGGCATTGCAATCAAAGTAGTTTGTCTTAAAGATACAAAATCTTGTTGGAAGGCTGTATAAAAAAGACACGTGAAAGAGGCAGGCTTAGTAAGGTCACCAGGATTGGGGGCTAAAATAAATTCAAATGATTCTACGGAATGGGATTAGCAAATTCAACAACAGTGGGAACTGTCCAGTCAGTCCCCAATATATGGAGAAATAACTAACTTGTTTAAATCTCAATGTATCTTCTGGGAGTGGGGCATGGCCTGCCTAGATATGGTTGAACAAAATCATCTTAGAATGTTTACGACATTTCAATGTGGCCATGATCATAGTTGTAATGGAGCACACTTTGGGAGCATATTATGTTTTCTTAAGCAAAAGTTCTGCAAGAAGCAAGGTTTCAGTTTTACAGACCAGTGGTTTGGTTAAAGTGTCATGGTATCCTTTAAGAATACATGAGATTACTCACAAACGGTAGGCTCCAAACTTGAAAGCTGTTGGCATATGTGCATGTGCACATGATTGTGTGTCACCGTGCTAAGGTTTGGAGTTGATTAGCATAATTCCATAATAAAGCAAAGATGGCAGGCATCTTTAACACCCCTGTATTTACCTCTTACCATTAATTCAACTCAACTCATCTAAGCCTTTTCCCAACTATATGGGGTCAGCTGCATGAATCTGCTTCCTCCACTCTGCTTTATTTAGGACTAAATCGACATTCAAATTACAAATAGTTATATTTTTTTAATTATTTCTGTTCATATTAGTTTAGGTCTACCTCTACCTCTACCTTTACCTCTATCAGTACCATGAACTCCGCCAAGGCTGGTCCCAAACTCAGGTAAAGGAGGAGGGTTGCTTTAGGTAGCTGACAGCCAGTGTAAAACTTTGTCAGATCCCCTCAAATATGAATCTACTCTTACCATTAATTGTTGATAATTTTTCTTTTTTCTTTTTAATTCCATTCATTCAAACTTTTGTCATAGATATAATGGATTCATTTTAATCCTACTCATCATTTCCCTGATGCTACCACCAGCAGCAGAGCTGAACTGTTACATTACTTGCAGCTATAGTCAAGGAAAAAAGGTTATATGCGCCCCACATGACTTTCTGGTCCATGTTGTCACAAGCGGTACCTCTGGTATCTTGTCTTATGTCCAGTTCTTTTAAGCAACTTTCTATTTCAGTTCAGATACGTAATGAACCTCCTGATGTCAAACAAATACATATTACTGTATTAAGCAGCTCTTGTTTGCTCCAAGTTTCTGCTGATGTGTGACCTAATACCCCAATGGCTAATCCACAATGATGGCATGCATTTTTTCTTGCACCGAGCTGAAAGAATTTGAATGAAGGATTAAGAAAAATGAGGCTGAACCAAAATGAGGCTGACTAGCTTCCGCTCTACTAGGTTTGAAGTCAGATCTGGTCAGTTGAAACTAGAACAATAATCCAAGCCATTAAATGTGATCTACCTCTTCTAGCCTACTTACAAACCAAAAACCATCTAACTTAGGATCAATTTAAATAGCATGATATTGTGCCTACTTGCGACCACTTGATACATAGGCCAAGGGTCTCTCAATTTCATGATTTTTGGTTAGTAAGTAGTTTAGAGATGGTATATCATGTTTACTGGTTTGGATCATGTCACGCCCCAGACCCAATATTGAATCTAGGAGTGGCAACCCGCCGCATGCCTGTCATGCAAGGCGTCCTGAAATATAACACTTAATACAAGAAGGGGTAATAACTATATGTCATCCAAATTCAAAGTATTCTTAATACAAACCATAATCATATGTTTTAGGCTACATGCCAAAATACATAATTCAATGGGGTTACAACAAAGTATTGGATCTAAGTTACTATGATAGCTGCTCCAACTACCCTATATCCCCATCTTTAGTTCTGTGACTCTGAAAAATATTGTGAGATTTAAATGAGCTCAAACTCAATAAGTAAGCCAACTAATATAATGTAATTACTTCAAGCTTTTATCAACTCAAATATTCCATAATAAACATATGTCAAGCTTCCATATTTCAAATACATTCTACCATGTTATTAAAACATGCATCATATGCTCAAAATAATTTTAGAAGCGAATACTATATAGCATTTCAAGAATATATAATTTCAGAATAAAACCACTATACCACTGTAAATAGCATGTAAAAATTCATTTTTTATACCAATGTCCCACTGCCACACACTATGTCTTCATAAACAGAACACCCCCCCTCGGGTGTAACACCCCTCTCGGGTGTAACCTCCATAAATATCCCCTAGGAGTCAGGGTCCTGGAACCAGCGTCATGAACTCACATCATATCATATCCTCCTACAACACACCCTAAGAGTGTGTGTCCTCCACATATTCCCCCTATGAAGGTGGGTCCCGGTGCCATGTGGCATAATATTGCCATATCCTGTCACAGCACACCTCATGAGTGTGTGTTCTCCATATACCCCCTATAGAGTTGGGTTCCGGTGTCAAGTGAGTCATGCAACATATCACATCATATCATCATAGCGGACCATGGTGGGACATATTATCATATACACAAAGTATCATTTTTATGTCATATTTGCCAAATAGCATGTATCGTTGAAAAAATGCAATCCATATACTTTTCATAATTACAGTGATTTAAACATGTCAAATACACATGTATATTTATAAAACCTTTAGTAATTTCAAATACCATGCCAATTGATCAGTTGTCCGCATAGGTACCAAATTATTTATAAAATATAATAAATAATAAAATGATTATAGTAAATGCTCACTTGCAAATAATAGTACCAATCCATTTTCTTATTTTTCAAATAATGCATTATATATCAATATAGCATTTAAATACTTAATTTTTATATTTTAATAATTTATGAAAATTATGATAAATGGCTTACTTACCTTCTGGCGCTAATCCAAAAATGTAATTCGGCTATTTAAGCATCTAGGTACCTACAACATCAATTTCTCAATTTTTAGTCTCCAGAATCAGCATATGAAAATGACTTCTAAACTCTATCCAGTTTAATCCCGTGGCCAACTTGGGGCTTGAATATCTCCCAATATATAAGCCCAAATGGGGACATAAAAATACCCTAAGAAACTAGGATCAACACTGATCCAAGCCGTATCCTTCTTTTATTGGGCCTTGCTCAATTTGGCACCCGAAAAATCAGCCCAAAAGGGCTAATTGGGCTGGGCCGGGTTGCCCAGTCCCATTTTCTTTTTCCCCCCTCTCCTCTGTTTTCTCTGTTCTTCCTTCCCTGGTTCACCCGAACCAGGTGGCAAGGAGGGTGGCCGGTGGTTAAGGGCCACCGCCGGCCCCTCCCGGGGTTTTGGCCGGCCACCGGCCATGGGCTAATCGCCGGTGGCCGCCTCCCCCCTCTCTCTTTCCCTCTCCTCCTCTCTTTCTTTCATTCCTCTCTCCCCTGTTCATCTTCTTCCTCCATGGGAAACGGCCAAGCTGGCCGGGGGAGGTCGGCCGAACCCCACCGGATGCTGCCTCGGCGCTGGTGGAGGTCGCCGTTCGCAGCCCGGGCCCGGCAAGCCGGCGGGCACTCCACCGGGCCCGAACCAAGCCGCGGACTGGCTTGGTTCCGTAACGAAGGGAGGGCCGCCCAGCAGCCCTCTACTGCTCTACTCCGGCCGCCTCAAGCGGCCGGACACTCCTCCCCTCTTCCCCCTCCGGCCGTCTCGAGCGGCCGGGCACAGTAACGGAAGGACCCGCTCTTCCCAATCTCCCTCTCTGCCTCTCACTGTTTCTCTCCCGATGAATCAACGGAAGGGGAAGGGGCTTACCAGTCATTGAATGATAGCGATGGATGAAGGGAGGAGACTCCTCTCTCCCTTCCCATTTATCGTGGAGGAGAAGGGGAGGGTGGAGAAGGAAGGGGCGGCACGCCGGTCGCTATCGTGCCGTGCCTTTCTTCTCCTCCCTCTTTTCCATCCATTTTTCACGTGGGGGATTACAGATCATCATTGTTAGACCCCGGTCTTTAAATTTCACTTGTTCATATCCAACTTCAAATCAAGTCAGCTAGTGTCTAATTCACCTCAAGAAAAATATTATTACATCTGTGCTCCTTTCTTCAACCTGATATGCCCAGAACCACTTAGAAATGCCAGCTTAGTTCCTTTTTTTTCCTTCTTAGTAACTCACAAAGTTCATTTTTTAAGATTGAGGTTTGCCTACATCTGAAATCATATAATGTCTAAGTTGTTGTGCGATCTTTCAACATCGAGCATGATATTCTTTTAGCTTCAGTTGCATATTTTGGTGGTACTTCATCTAGTGGGGCATCATTTCATGGTTGTGTCGCTAACTGTCTGGTATGGCTAAGGATCTTCAAGTAGACCACCGGAATTCCAATTCTGTACTTTTCACAAAATTTATTTAGGCTTGCAGTAAAGAACTTGGAGAAATGAAGTCATTTTCTGCCTGTTATGGAAATCAAACTTCTTGCTGTTGTCGAAATTAAACTTCTGATATCTATGATTGCAGTCTAATGTTCCACGGGGTATAGTCCTATATGTCAGAAATAATTTCTTGTTTTATTTTTATTGCAGGGGTTGGCATTGGGGGAGAGGAGCAAAATGTTTCTGCAGTGTCCCTTTTCTGTTTACCTTGGCTGGTCTTCTCAGTTGTCATCTTGTTTGTAGGTATCATGCTCTGTGCACCAATTGCTTTGTAGTTGTCATCATCATCTTCTTTTTCATGTGTAAAATAGAAAAATTTGAAGCCTTAGTCCTTCGCCATATACTTCTTAATACCAACATCTAAGTTCTATTTGAACAGTAATGTGAAATTTCTGTATTCAGATCCTTTGATTTTTCATATAATATATTGAGCACCAGAACCTTGATTTGATATGGAGAGTAATCATTCGAGTAGATGTTAATGATTAACATGTCACTTTTGAGATGAATGGAATTTTTGCATGCTACAGCATGGCACACTTATGTAGACAAAAAATCGGATGGAATGGCCTCATTGCCAGAAGTTTTTCTTAGAGAAATATCTTTGTTGCCCCATAGCCTGCTCCTTTAAATATTTGTACTGTGTATTGTTTACTATGCATGGTCAAGCACCATACTTCTGATTTAAGCTTAACAACAAAATGAAAACAGGAAATTTCTAATTATAGGCTTCAACTTATACCAGATGAACTTTCAACGAATTTAGTCATCCATGAGGTAATACTATAAGTAGATTGAGAAAGAATTGGAAAATGGGCTTTTATTCTCCTCAATTGCCCTCTGCTTTATGGGTTTGAGCTACTCTTCGATTTGCTCAGAGCTCTTACATTATAAGCTCTAGAAATGATTGGGAGAAATTAAAAAAAGAATAAACACACGTATACTCTTGGTTATAGATACATATTTTTTTCATTCTAAATGGTTAAAACTAAGACATCTAATTCCACTCTTGGGGATACAGATAATCTTGAATGCATGGCTTCGCGTCTACAAAAGTCAACGGCAGGAGCAGGAGCTTGTAAGTGTTCATATGCTTATTTTGTCTTAGACAAACTATACTGTGTGCTTTGTAGTCTTTGGCCGTTATCCTATTTCCATTGAACTTCATTTTTTTTAACCATATGTTGCATGCACAATGTTTGACATTCTGCACGTCCAATGCAGATGCAATCTGAAGTTGTTGAGGAAATTGTATCTGGCTTGGAATCAGGCATTCTATTTGGGTGCTGTTTCATGGATCCTCTCTATACTTCTTTTTTTATACTATTTATGCGTTTGTGAAATTAGTTCTTTTCCTTTGGATTTGTAGGCATCATTTTCTATCCAGAATTACCTATGGTCAGAATTATCCTGCACCTCGCATCTATCCAATCTAAATGATCTATATTTCCAAGATGTGGATTATTTAAATGTGGAATTACCATGCCATTTGCAGTTTTATGTCTTCAGAATTCTATCCCATTGCCATAGCTTGGCATGTTCTTAGGGAGATGTTTGTTGTCTGATGCTGCAACTTATAACTCGCAGGATGGCATCTGTAATCTCAAAAATGGGATTTGTATTCTCAGAGCAGGGCTTTTCTAAAGTTGTTGTTCCTTTATGCATTTCCATCAGCGTATGCTGTAGCGCCACCGGATTTTTTTATCAGGTATTTTTAATTTTTATATTTGTTTCTTTTTAATTTTTAATTTTCTAAAGTTGTTGTTCTTGTATGCATTTCTTAGAGAGCTTTGCTTCTTTTGAATTAATTTTTATCCTGCGTATGTTAAGATGGATATGTGGTAAAATTTTAAGAGATAGAATTAGAAATAAATATATACGAGAAATGATAGGAGTAGCATCAATTAAAGATAAAATGAGAGAAAATCGATTACGGTGGTTTGGACATATACAACGAAGACTTTTAGATGCTCCAGTTAGAAAGAATGATCTTTTAACAATCCATAGTAAGAATAAAGGTAGAGGTAGACTTAAACTAACATGAACAGAAATAATTAAAAAAGGTATAACTATTTATAATTTGAGTGTCGACTTAGTACTGAATAGAGAAGAGTAGAGGAAACGGATTCATGTCCGACTCCATGTAGTTGGGAAAAGGCTTAGATGAGTTGAGTTGAGTTGAGTTTCTTTTGCACAAAATTCTCATTCGAAGGCCATCTGATGCTTATATTTTTCATTGGAACTCTTCACTTCATAGAGATGCCACTGAGATATATGTATTTGAGCATTGATGAACATTAAATGCTGGTTCAAGGGTTTCAGAAACATAAATCTGATAACTGCAGATTCTGAAAGGCTTCGTGCAATACTAGATGTGTAAGCAAGTAATAACATATTCATAAGATAGTTTTTTGCTGACAACTTTCATAGTTGGGTGCTGTTGCAAATTTCTGGCAGTAAACAGCGATTCTCAAACTTTCAGTTGATGCCCTGATCCATAAAGCCAGTTTGACAAAGATGCGATGAGGCTTATCAGTTAAGAAGATAGATCTACCATTTGATTAGATCTATTGTTCCAAAATATCAACCTTTCAAGAATTTTCTTCGTTGTTTTCAATCATCCTGGTCCTAATCCTTATGTGATTGTTTAAGTTTGAAACTGAAAGCATGAATTGTAACCCTTCTTTTTATTAGACTGGGAGGGAGACCCACCTGTATGGTTATAATTACCTGGGTTTGACTTCTTGAGGTTGCACCACTGAAGATTTTAACCCACAGCCTCCAGTTTGAAACAGAGGGGTCTAACCACTGAGGTGACCCTCAGCTCTGAGTTGTCACCATTGCCTTTTGGAGTCGGTACTATTCAACAAGCTAGTCATAACTGGCTGGTGGAAGTCGGTATGATTTTCAAAGGGGAATGATGATACTATCATCTCAAACAATTGATGCCCTCTCAATTTAGTATATCAGTTTTCGCACATGCCTTTATAGATTATGTGCCAATCTAGAGCCAGAATTTAACAATCAGAACATTCTTGTTACATATAAATTAGTATCTCATTAAGCTCAACACAAACATTGACTTTTCTTTTTTTAAAAAAAAATTCTTTTAATGGGTTTGCTTAGTTGTGATCTTACCTTCGTTGAACTCTTTTTGGACAGACCCGAGGTCTAAAGCACGGGAGGGCTATTGTGGTATCTACATGTGCAGCCGTGGCATCTATTGTGGCTGGTGTGCTAGCTGGTATGCTTGCCCTTGGTGAAGATATGCCTTCGGCACCTCTTGCTCGCCTCTCACTCTTGCTTGGATGGTATTCCACAACTTGGCTCTCTAGATTTCATTTTTAGATGTGTTTTAAGCTTCTAATGCATTATTTCCCACATAAGGATCAGAACGACTGATTTTGTTGGTAGCGTAATACTATCAGATAGGGATATTCAACACCCAGAAGCTTTTGTACCTACACATCTGGCCTGCCATTGCTCGCATTATATGCAGAAGCAAAATCATTTCAATCTTGAGGCTACATAGTATGTGCATTATAACCTGATTGAATGAGCTGCTTATGCATGCAGAGCAAGGTCTTTGAATTATTAGGATGATACTTTCTTGGCTCAATGTGCTCATAAACACTGCTCATTTTGCATCTAGAAAATTTCAGATAATAAACATATTTTGTTCGTTACTGCAAGCTATGCGCTTCTCTATATTTTACTCTAGGATATGTTGGATGTAAACAAAACACCTTGTGCTGTTTGCAGGTTCTTGATCACTGCTGGCGTAATTCTTCTTGTAAGCTCGTCCCGACTGATGGGACTTCTACCGAGGCCTCTGCGGCGCCTTTTGAAAAGTAACCTTGAAAGGCATCACAATTTGAGACCGTCTGGCTCATTCCGTGCTAAAGATTCAAGCCCGCCAAGTGCAGTTATCCATGCGTCAACGTTGCATCATCTGATAACAACCCCAGCAAAAGAAAAAGCCTAGAGAAGTTATGAGAAATCAAAAATGACCTGTTGATGTCTTTCGCGTATCATCTCAGAGTCTCATTGGTTTTCAACACTGTAAACATCTTGTAAACTTGTCAGCGATCATGATTAAAGATGTTAACCAAGTTGGTTTTTCTTTGATTAGGTTCCCTGTTCCATTCATGATTGTTGTTCTAGCCTTTACCATCGATTGAGTTGTTTGGGGCTCAGTGAGTATTTTTTGGCTACTAAAAGATTGTACCTTGATGCAAATGTAATTATGATATCTGACCTTTTCTTTATAAAAAAAATTATTATGGTAGTGTTTGGATGTCAAAGTTATTACAAGAATAGGAACAAATTCTTCATGAATAGCTTATTTTCTTTTATTTCATATTTTTATTTTGTTTGAAATATGGTTTTTCATCTTATTCTATATAATTAATGCTTTGTTATTCCAAATGGTGTTTGAATGACATGGAATAAGCCTGTATTCAATTAGGATTTTTTTTTTTCCGTCATTACCCTTGGAATATAATAAGTGGGAATAGGATATTTCATGGGGAGCATGGAATACGAATTCGAAGGTTTGATTGAAATACCAATTCTTGGGGGGTCCACATCTGTTTTTGCTTGTTTGAAGGAATAGCATGGAATAAGGCTCTATTCCCGTCAGAAATAGAGTATCCAAACATTACCTATGATTTTTTTGTTCCCACATCCTTGTTGAAACTTCATGCCACCAATTGATATCTTAAGCTTCAAGCGGCTTCTCTTGTCGATGGATTAGTAAAATTAAGTAGTCATTTGTAAACTAAAAAGGGTCAGGTGTTTACCATTATTTCAATCCTATCAAACTGTCATTTCTTCAACCCAATCAATTTTGATAGGATTTGTAAATAAATTGAAAACATTTTTTAAGAAGAAAATTGCTCCAACCAAGAGACACTAGTTTTGTCTAAAATTTTGTTATTTATGATATTATAATAAATTATTATTAAATTAATAATTATCATAATATTATTATAATCCATGATTTATACCATATTGGCTTTAATATATATAGCATTATGATATTATAATATTATGATAAATTATGTAATATTATAATTAATATATTAAATATCATAATATTAATAATTTTATATAATACATTGCAATATAACATAATATTATAATATATTTTATTATTTTGGTATTAAATATCATGGTAATATGTATAATAATATAATTATTTATATTATTTATTAATAACTAATATTCATAATAGAAATTATTTATATTATAACTAAGAGATTATTTTTTATTATTTAATAATATAATTAAATATAATCATAATATTATGGATTAATAATTTATCATTATCATTATATTATAATTATTAAATCATAATTATAATTTAATATAATTGTATTGAATTATAATTAAATATAATTATCTCAACTCAACTAAACTCATCTAAGCCTTTTTTCAACTACATGGGGCAACTACATTTCCTTCAATTTGATCTATTCAGATCAAGTTGATATTTAAATTACAGATAGTTATATCTTTTTTAATTATTTCTGCTTATATTAGTTTAAGTCTACCTTTACCTCTATCCTTACTATGAATTATTAAAAGATCATTCTTTCTAACCAGAGCATCAAAATCTACGTTGTATATGTCTACACCTTCATAATCGATTTTCTCTTATTTTATCTTCAATTAGGGCTACTCCTATCATTTCTTTTATATGTTTATTTCTAATTCTATCTTTTAAAGTTTTATCATATATTATTTTAACATATGTATTACTGTTACACTTAATTTATTCACATATTATTTCAATATTGTCCAACACTCTGTTTCATATAGCATAGCTGGCCTAATAGCAGTTTTATAAAATTTTTCTTTCAATTTTAATGGGATGCGTCGATTATACAATACTCCTGAAGCACTCCACTTAATCCATCACTTTAACTCTATGATTCACATCTTCACCTCTTGCTAGATAATTGATTCTAAATACCTAATTTTTTACTCCTTGATATCTTTGGCTTGCAATCTTTACTGTTTCTTCATTTGTATTTCTACTCCTACTAAAATTATATTTCATGTATTCATTTTTAGTTCTACTAATCTTAAAACCTTTAGATTCTAAAGCCTCTTTCCAAATCTCTAGCTTAGCATTTACTCTACATTTAGTTTCATCAATCAACACTATATCATCTGCAAATAGCATACACCATAGGATATCATTTTGAATATGTTTGGTTAATTCATCCATAACTAATACAAAAAGATACGGACTTAAAGCAGATCCTTGATGTAAACCTGCAGTAATTGAAAACTCACTAGTTTCTCCTATTGTTGTTTTAACAATAGTTATTGCTCTATTATACATATCTTTTATCAATTCAATATACCTTTTGGTAACTCATTTTTTTTCTAAGACCCACCATATTATTTCTCTAGGTACTCTATCATATGTTTTCTCAAAATCAATAAAGAATGAAGGTCTTTTTTCTTTTCTCTATATCTCTCCAACAATCTTCTTAATAAATATTAGCTTTCATGGTCGATCTTCCAGGTATAAATCCAAATAATTATTTATACCAAAGTTTTAGCTCTTAATCAATTTTTTATTACTCTCTTCCATAATTTTATTGTATTACTCATTAACTTAATCCTTCTATAATTTGCACAGTTTTAAATATCTCCTTTATTTTTGTATACGAATATTAATATATTTTTTTTTAATCATCCGGCATTCTTTTAGTTGCTATAATTCTATTAAATAAATTGATTAACACATGACTCCAATTTCTTCTAAGCCTTTCCAAACCTCAATAGGGATCACATCTAGTCCTAATGCCTTTGTATTTTTATTTTATTCAAAGCCTTTTTAACCTCAAGCATGCTAAATCTATAAAAAAATTTATGCTCATTTGTTACTTCTAGATTATCACATCCTTCTACCCTTAAATTTATTAAATTATTTTTATTTAATAATTTTTAAAATAACTTTTTCATCATTTTTTTATCTCTTCTTCTTTTCCTAAGACTCTTTCATCCTCATTCTTAATACATTTAATATGGTCAAGATTTTTGTTTTCTTTTCTCTTAGTTTGCTAATTTGTATATAGTCTTTTCATTTTCTTTCGTATCTAGTGTATTATATAAATCATCATAGGCTTTAAATTTGACATTACTTATTACTTTTTTAGCTTTTTCTTTGTATTCCTATACTTTTTAAGACTTTCTTTGTCCCTAACCTCTTACCAAATTTTATAGTTTGTCATTTTAAGCTTAATGGTGGCTTGAACTTTCTTGTTCCACCATCCAGTTTCTTTTCCTACTAGTCCTACTTTTTAATTCTCTAGAACTTCTTTTGCTATGTTTTTTGCATTTAGTTGCTTTTTTTCTATATTAAGTTGGGATTACTATCTATATTATAGTCATTACTCTTACTAACTTTTCTTTAAATAATTTTAGTTTTTTTCCTTTCAAATTTCACCATTTAATTTTTGAATTAATAGTTTTACGTTTTACTCTAGATTTTATTTTTATGCATATATCTGCTAAAATTATCCAATGTTGTGAGTTTAAACTTTCTTCTGAAATAATTTTACAGTTTTTGCATGTTATTTTATCTATCTTCCTAGTTAATTATAATTATATTAATATTAATTTTATATATATATATATATATATATAAAGATATAATTAGAAATAAACATATACAAGAAATGATAAGAGTAGTTCCAATTGAAGATAAAATGAGAGAAAATCGATTAAAGTGGTTTGGACATATACAACAAAAACCTTTAGATGCTTTAATTAGAAAGAGTGATCTTTTAACAATTCATGGTAATGATAGAGGTAGAGTTAGATCTAAACTAATATAGAAAGAAATAATGATATAGTAATTTGTAATTTAATATCGATTTAGTCCTGAATAGAGCATAGTGGAGGAAGCATATTCATGTAGCTAACCCCATGTAGTTGAAAAAAAGCTTAGATGAGTTGAGTTGAGTTGAATATAATTAAATATAATTTGAGAATATAATTAATACAATAATCCTTGATGTGACTGATCAAGCCACGTTAGGGCTAACGGGAGAGGCGACTGGCGAAACCTCGGCCTCGAACTCCAAGGTCCCCTCGGCCTCGGACCCAAGGTTTCCTCGGCCTCGGACTCGAGGTCCCCTTGGCCTCGAACTCTAGGTTCCCTTGGCCTCGGACTCCAAGGTCCCCTTGGCCTCGGACTCCATGTTCCCCTCGGCCTTGGGCCACCTGCAACCGCCATGTGGCCCACCAACCGCCTGCGGCTATGCGTGGCTACTGCCAGTTACGGTGCATGCCTGACGTGACCCAGCCCACCTATCGCCTGTGGCACCACTCTTGGCAGGAGACTAATGAGTAGGACTATCCCTGACAAACCCAGGGTGGTTGCGGCCTATCCCTGTCAATCCTGCCACCTGTCCACTATCAGACAATAACGTCTCAGAATCAATAACCTTCCAAAAGCGGTAAGAGGAACCTTCAGACATGTATAAGAACCTTCGCTCATAATGAGAGAAGGGATCGAAACTCCAGGTTTTCTCTAGCTAATTCTTTTAACCCTTTCTTCACTGTTTCCCAAGTTGCTCACTTGAGTGTCGGAGGGTCCCCACCGATGCAATCAGTCCCAGAGGACTTTCTTATAGGAATCTCGTCGAGGAGGAGGCATTAGAAGATTCCCCAAGCGTACTCATGGTGCTTCGGGATCCTCTCCGTTACCCGATGTTCGAGGAACGTGACTTGGCAGTAATAGATTGGCGCGCCAAGTAGGGGGTAAGAGAGGTAGAAAGCTTCGAACCAGCCAGCTACAGACTTCCCACTCCCCTTTGCAAACAAGAAGATGGTGATGACGCATGCCCAAAGATTTTTGTCAGCCACGCTGGGGGCATCACCAGGCGATTGAGCAGCCAAAGGCCAACCTCCCTGCTTTGCCTTCGTCACCACCCCATGATGATCGGATCACCGTCCTTACCATGCAAGTCCAGTCGCTTGTGGCGGCGGTCCAGGAGCTACAACAACAATTGGCGTCTATGCACCCACAGCCGGCTGTTGCGCAGTGGCACCCAAGGCCACCCTCACCGGGCGCAGGGGCGGTTCAACCTAGCCAACAGTCCACTCGCGGGAGATCCCCTCAGTGAGAGACCTGCCGCCGACATGCCTCGCCTAGGCATCATCACCGAGAGGCTTTTAAAAGGCCTCGATCTCCCTTCCACCATACTAGCGCCTCCCCAAAGCGACAGCGCGGGAAGGAGACCGAGCGCGAGCATCGTCACCAGCGCCACCCGTCCCCATCCTCAAGGTCTTCGAGGGAGGGGTCCTTTGATGGCCGAATCGGTTGCCGGGCCGAGCGGTGACTAGATGAGTACAACCAGTAGCTGAGGGGCTCACTCGCAAAATCACCAACACACCAGAGGCGAACTATAACAGCCGCCCTCCATTGTTCTACCGCATTATGAAGGAACCGATCTCGACCCGGTTCTCCTTTCTCAACTGGACCCCTACGATGGCACAACTGACCCCCTGGACCATCAGGAGAGCTATAAGGTCCTCATGTAAGTCCAGGGGATGACTGACTTTCTCCTCTGCTCGCCTTCCCTACCACCCTTCAGAGGGCTGCGCCGCTTGGTACTCCCACCTATCGCCACGCAGCATCAACTCCTTTTGGCAGTTGAAGAGGGCCTTTCTAGCGCACTTCAATGCATGCCGGAAGATCATGCGGGTGGCCGATAGCTTGTTCGCCATTCAACAGAGGAGTGGCAAGTCGTTGAGGGACTTCATGGCCTGGTTCAAGGAGGCCGTGCTCGAAGTCTACAACCTTGAGGACTCTGTGGCCACTCTGACCTTGAAGCGAGGGCTCCGCCCTTCCCGCTTTGCCACTCCCTTAACAAAAAACCCTTCGACTCCTACGCCAAGTTGTTGAGCCGAACGCAGAAGTATATCCACGCTGATGAGACTGACTCCTCTCAATGCGAGGCAGATGGAGGTTTCAACAAAAAGCAGGCCCATCCCAAGCCTGTTAAGGCTCGACCCAGGAGGCCTGAGCCTCCTCGCCAGCTGAACAATTGATCGTGGACACTTGCCCATAGGGAGGGACCCTTTACCCTCCTGCTCGCCCCGATATCCCACATTCTGATGGAAATTGAGGGTGAGTCATATCTTCAGTGCCCTCCTCCCATGAAGCCAGAAGCCCCTCACAACAAAAATCTTTACTGCTGCTTCCATTGGGACCATGGCCATGATACAAAAGACTGCCGCCAGCTGAAGAAGGCGATCGAGGACCTCATTCAGCTTGGCGATCTGGGAAAGTTCATCCAGCGAGGGAACCTAACCATGCCGGGCCCATCGGCACCCCCGCCTACCCAAGTCAGCATCGATAACGCTCTGACTAAGAAGACCGTGGCCATGATTTTTTTTGGGGGTAGGCGATACTTCCAAGAGGCCCTTGGTGGATGAAAGGGTAGATTCTATAATACCTTCTCTAAAAGGGATTTAGAGGGGGTAGTTAGTAATAATGACGATAGCTTCATCGCGTCCATGACGATCGCAAAATACTATGTAAAGAGAATTTTGGTTGACAGTGGAAGTTCGGTCAACATTCTTAGTTACGATGCTTTTATTCGGATGAATTTGTATCCCGACTCCCTTCGGCCTATGACCATGCCCCTGTTGGGCTTTACTAGAAATTCTGTAAGGGTGAAGGGAGAGATCACCCTTTCGGTCACAACCAGGATGCCACCGTACCAAAGCATGGTCTTCATGAAGTTCCTGGTCATCCGAGTTTCCTTGGCCTACAATGCCATCCTTGGAAGACCCGATTGAACCTCCTAGATGCCGTCATCACCACCAAGATGCTGCTTGTAAGATTTCCCACTAGTGAAGGAATCGAAAAGATGCGATGGGAGTGAAACCCGGTGCCGCTTTGCTATCATGTATCTCCCAGCCCCCAGGGGGTGATGACCCCATCGGCACCCGAGTCACTTGATCCCAGAGATTTAGGGAGGAAGGGAGAGCCGACCAAGCATTTTTTGACCTTCCCGCTAGGGGAGGACCTGGCAAGGATGGTCTAGGTTGGGGCCCTTCTCCTCGGGGAGACGCGAAACCAACTCCTCACTTTCCTGCAAGCCAACTCGGACATCTTCACTTGGTCGGCATCCGACATGCCAGGCATACCTGGAGAGGAAATCACCCACAAGCTCAACATCAACCCAGGGTGCTGGCCCGTCCGGCAGAAGAAGAGGAGCTTCGCCCCTGATCGGCAGAAGGCCATTGATGAGGAGGTCCGCAAGCTAGTTGTCGCCGGCCACATCCAGGAGGTGTACTATCCAAATTGGCTGGCCAATGTAGTGATGGTTCGCAAGGCCAGCGAAAACTGGAGGATGTGTATCGACTTTACCGACCTTAACAAAGGCATTCTCTAGGGACAGCTTTCCACTGCCTCGGATCGACCAGCTGGTGGATGCTACATCTGGCCACGAGACCCTCAGCTTCATGGATGCCTTCTCGGGGTATAACCAAATCAAGATGGACCCGACGAACGAGGAGGCTACTTCATTCGTGACTGAGAAGGGCATCTACTGTTACAAGGTAATGCCCTTCGGACTAAAGAATGCAGGGGCCACATACCAAAGGCTGATGAACAAGGTTTTCGAGGACCAGATCGGGTGCAACATGGAGGTGTACGTGAATGACATGCTGACCAAAAGTATCTGCATCGATTTTAGATAAGGCTGAACTCCCACAAGTACATTTTTGGGGTTATGGTAGGCAAGTTCCTGAGGTTCTTGGTGACCCAGCGAGGGATCGAGGCAAACCCCGATAAAATCCGTGCCATCCTCGATATGAGGCTCCCGGCCAGCAAGAAGGAGGTGCAGCTATTTGGAATTGTATCCTAAAGCCAATCATTTGATGATTGTGCTAATGTAAATTGTATATAAATTGATATATTAATAAAAGTTATTTGGTAGTTTATTCATTACAAGAACATCTTCTTATAACTCCTAATAGTAATGAAGCCCCCAGGATCTTCCTTCACGATAAAAGAGGATTTATCTTTGAAGGTCCTTAAAAGAGTTCGCGACCAAATGATATACTATGATAGGGCCATAGTACTATCAATTATAGGACGTTGTATATCATATTTGTTGGTTGTCCTCTTAACCAAGGAGTGTAGAGACACTAGTATGACATACAGGTAAAAGTGTAGGAGTACATTTCACCGAACGTGACTCATTTCTGGATACTCCGCTGTCAAGAGTTAATCCGAGAAGATATGGGTATAAGTATCCTTTAGACCTGAAGATCACAACCGGGAACTTGCAAGCAACTCATTGTACTTAGGTGCTGGACCACCAGGATTTCTAATCCAGCTACGAAAGGTTACTGGGTGCAGTCAAGTACTTATGGTAGCCAGTTATGGATCAAGATGGAATTTGACCTATCCTGTTAAAAGGAGAAATGCTTGTGTTTCAATTTAGCAAGACCTTGGTCAAGGCACTTCATGTGAAAGTCACATGATCACTAAAATTGAAATCACTTTATGGATTCGCTGTTTAGAGTTGACAGGCTCTTAAGCCATCCTTAGCATTTGTGGTCAAGATGATGAATTATACGGTAACTGTTTCTTAGGATTCTTAGAGTTTGCTCGGTAACTCTTCGACCTATCCGGATGTCGGGTTCCATTGCTAGATGGGCACATCGATTAGTATAGAAAGTTGTTTCTATGTTACCGGCTTAGGTTCGAACCTAGAGAGTCACACGCATAGAAGTTTCCTAGGATGATCTATTTGCTGATCAACGATTGAGAATCGTATATGATTTAATTAATCAATTTGATTGATTGAATTATCTCAATTGGGTTAAGTACAAGTGAATAAGATTCAATTTGGTTTAAGTCTATTAGAAGGACTAATCAATTTCAAATATTGATTTGAAATTAGACTTGATTTGGATTTAAATAGATTCAGGACTAGCTAAATTTAATTTAGACTAGGACCATGATCTATGTGGGTTCAATCCAATAAATTAAACCATCACCTGAACCCAAACCTCTCACATAAGTATCTCACATGATGAGATAACTAATGTCTGAGAGATTAAATTCTCATTTAGAATTTAATATATTAATTTAATCCTCTCCAACCATTTCCATCAGAATTCTAAATGTTAGAATTAAAGTGAAATTAATGTGCCTCTTTGAATCAACCAGGCGATGGAATTCTAAGTGTTAGAATTCACATCTCTTTAGTTCTCATCAACGTCGGAATTAACAAAACACCACTTCTCCTTAGTTTTCACTGAACATCGGAATTAACCAAGCGCCGCGGCTCTTTGGTTCGGCGTCTCTTTGCTTTTTGCCAAACAACGAAATTCTTAATGTCAGAATTCAATGGGCAGGCTGAAATGAGACTATAAATAGAGCACATCCCTCACCAGATTACACAGAATAACAACACACGACATGTCGTGGATTGTAATTCTAAAAAGGTTGGAATAGAAAATCCTGGTGTTTCTGGTGTTAGCAAAAGCTTGGTGGATCTTGGAGGAAGATTCAAGTGGGAGGATTCAAGATCAACAAAGACATTTTTTCGCGAGCTAGCACTCTTGGAAATCCGATCATTCGGGGCTTCGCGTGGACGATACTAGAGGCCGAACGATTGAACGGCTGCAGAGCACAAAAGGATTTACCAACTACCCTCGAGGTAAGTGATATGATCCCTAAACCTTAAGGCATGATTCAAGGCAAGAAGTATGACTTCTTACGTTGAGGATCAAGATATGATCTTGATGATTATTTATATGCACATTTTAGATCAAGCAATCCTATATATAAGGCAAAGATATGATCTTGATGCATATTAGATAGATTAATATGTAATCTTTTAGCTTCCACATTGATAATAGTTATCAAATTTTAAAAATATGCATGCCTCGGAGTTTATTTCTCCCTACAGCAGCGCCTGACCAGAAGGGTGGCTGCCCTAAGCCGCTTCCTGTCCAAGTCAACAGAGATGTGCCTACCTTTCTTCAGGGCCTTACGCAAGGTCAACAGCTTTGAGTGGATAGAAGAATGCCAGAAATCCTTCGAGGAGTTGAAAGAATTCCTGACTACTCCACAGTTGCTGTCTAAGCCGAGGGAGGGAGAGGAACTCTTCCTCTACCTCATGGCTTTCCCCGAGGCAGTCAGCTCCGTGCACGTCTGCGTTGATGCAGACGGAGCACAGAGGCCCGTTTATTACACCAGCAAGGTGCTTTATGATGTGGAGACCAAGTATTCCAAAATCGAAAAAATTATTTTTACACTGATCATCTCTGCTCAGCATCTCAGGCCTTACTTTCAAGCCCACCCAATCATGGTGCTCATAGACCAACCGCTTAGGGTGATCTTGTCTCGTCCGGACACCTCTAGCCGACTCATGAAATGGGCCATCAAATTGGGGGAGTTTGACCTATCATTTTAGCCGAGGTCAACCATGAAGTCCCAAGTCCTAGCAGACTTCCTGGTCGAATGCACCTGGATCGAGGACCAAATAGAAGAACCCCACTCGGCGTCCTCAGCATGATGGCCGAGGCAAGGGGAGGACTGGATCCTCCACGTGAACGGTGCATCGAACTCCCAGGAGAGTGGAGCCAGACTCATCCTAGCGAGCCCAAAGGGAGAGGTGGTGGAGTATGCCCTCCGGTTCCTTTTCTCCACCACCAACAATCAAGTAGAATATGAAGCCTTGCTAGCGAGAATGAAACTTGCCAAGGAGCTCGGAGTAAAGCATCTCAGAGCCTTCATCAACTCCCAACTTATCTTCGGGTAAATCACTGGAGAATACGAGGCTCGATATCCCATTATGTCCAGCTATCTGAGTAAGGTCCAATCACAGACCTCATTTTTTATTTATTTTAGTGTCAACTACATTTTCAAGGGTGAGAATGCTAAAGCTGATGCATTGTCTCATTTGGCCACTTCGGCCGACGGAGCCTGGAAAGGACATATATGGAGCATCTAGAAGTCCCAAGCATCGAAGCCGCCAAGGAAGCCCTATCGGTCAGCCAAGAGCATGCTTGGATGGACGCTTACATTCGGTACCTCACTGATGGCGCTCTCTCTGAGGACCCAATGGAGGCCAAGCTACTTAAACGGCGAGCTCCCAAGTTTCTAATACTGAACGAGCAGCTATACCGAAGGTCCTTCTCATACCCAATCCTTAAGTGCATTGGCCCTATAGATGCCGACTACATCCTCTGCGAGATCCATGAAGACATCTATGGGAGCCATCTGGGAGGCAAAGCACTAGCATACAAGGCTCTGCGCTAGGGGTACTACTAGCTCATAATGAAGGAGGATGCCGCTGAGCTGGTCCAAAGATGCGATAGCTATCAGCGACATGCCAATATCCAGTGACAGCTGACCTCTCAACTGAGCCCCCTGGCGGCCCTGTAGCCCTTTGCTCAGTGGGGGATGGACATCCTGGGACCATTCCCTCCGGCCTTCGACTAGCGGAGGTTCCTACCGGTCGCCGTCGACCACTTTACCAAGTGGATTAAAGCTAAGGCACTGGCAAAAATCACCAAGGGCTAGGTGAGATCCTTATTCTGGAAGTCCATCATCTGCCGATTCAGATTGCCTCACACCCTCATCAATGACAACAATTGACAATTCGATAATGCCCCCTTTAGGAAATTTTGCGCTGAGCTGGGCATTCGCTAGTGGTTCACGTCCATCGATCATCCCCAAACGAATGGGGCGGCTGAGGTGACAAATCGCACCATCCTCCAAGGGCTCAGAATGCAGCTAGATGACTTCAAAGGAAGATAGGTCGAGGAGCTCCCCAATGTGCTCTGGGCCTATCACACAACGCCGCGGGCTCCTACCGGAGAGACCCCTTCAACCTCGTGTTCGGGTCTAAGGCTGTCATCCCTGTAGAGATCAACATCCTGAGTCCTCGGATGGAGTCATACGATGAGGAGGGTAACCCAAGCCGGCTGCGAGCCAACCTTGACCTCGTTGAGGATGTACGTGATCGAGCATGGCTCAAGATAGCTGCCTATCGCCAGCGAGCCGCCAGGTACTACAACGCTCGTGTCCTCCCTAAGGCATTCCTACCAAGGGACCTAGTTCTCAAGCGAGCTAAGGTCTCGAAGCCAACGGAAGGAGGCAAGCTGTCACCAAACTAGGAAGGACCCTATCGAGTCACTGAGGCCCTCCACCACGGAGCATACTGAATCGAAGGACTTGATAGGAAGCCACTCCCCCGTACTTGAAATTCTGACAACCTCCGTCGGTATTATCAGTAATGTACACCAATGTTTGATTATGAATTTGAATATTTTTATTCTTTCAAGAACTTGAATAACTCTCCCTTTCAGCTAGTAAAGATATGTTCGAGTATCTCATCCTTTCAGCCCAAAGCCCAACTTCGATCGGCACTGAAAGCCCAAGGCCAGCTCGGCACCAAAGCCCGACTCTGATCGGCACCAAAAGCCCAAGGTCAGCTTGGCACCAAAGCCCGATTATGGTTGGCACTGAAAGCCCGACTCTGGTCGACACTGAAAGCCCGACTCTGGTCGGCACCAAAAGCCCGAGGCCAGCTCGGCACCAAAGCCCGACTCCAGTCGGCACTGAAAGCCCGAGGCTAGCTCGGCACCAAAGCCCGACCCTGGTCACACCAAAAGTCCGAGGCCAGCTCGGCACCAAAGCCCGACTCCGTTCGGCACTGAAAGCCCGAGGCCAGGTCGGCACCAAAGCCCGACTCTGGTCGGCACCAAAAGCCCAAGGCCAGCTCAACACCAAAGCCTGACTCCAGTCGGCACTAAAAGCCCGAGGCCAGCTCGGCGCCAAAGCTCGACTCCGATCGGCACCAAAAGCCCGAGGCCAGCTCAACACCAAAGCCTGACTCCGATCGGCACTAAAAGCCTGAGGCTAGCTCGTCACTAAAGCCCTACTTTGATCGGCACAAAAAGCCTAAGGCTAGATCGGTACCAAAGCCAGACTCCGATTGGCACTAAAAGCCCAAGGCTAGCTCGGCACCAAAACCCGACTCCAGTCAATACTGAAAGCCCGAGGCCAGCTCAGCACCGAAGCCTAACTCTTGTCGGCACTAAAAGTTCGAGGCCAGATCGGCACCAAAGCCCAAATCCGATCGGCACTGAAAGCCCGAGGCCAGCTCGGCTTTAAGGACCGACTTCGAGTCAGCACAAAGCCGAACTCCGATCGGCACTGAATGCCCGAGGCCAGCTCGGCATTAAAGACCGACTTCGGGTCAGCACGAAGACTAACTTTAGCATTGGCACCTAAAGCCCGAGACCGGCTAGGCACCTAAGAACCGACCCCGGCCAGCCCTAAAGTTTCGACGACAGATCGACGCTATAAATCTATTACGAGAGCAATGCCCAAGACCGACCTCGAGTCTTTACGAAGGTTAGTTGTAGTGCTGACCTCAGTACTTACTCCAGGATCCGCCCCGACACTACCACTAAGTCTCAACCCGCTTACAGTGAACACCAAACCGATGCAATCCTGTCGGGAATCCTTCTAATGCAGACTAAGGAAAAATGCACTACACACAGGTAAGTATTCAAAAGAATTTTCAAGGCATAGAAATTTCAAGAAAAATATTCACTTTCATTACTTAGCAAACGTTTATAAAACGCCGACCAAGTCGGACTTCAATACAAAAAAGAATAAATGTTCAGGCCACGGCCGATGCAGACTCGTCATCGACTGGCCTCGGCACCATGGGTGGCTCCTTCGGTACCTCATCTGGCTTTATGTCCTCAACGCCTGAGAGGCCAAAGACTCTGCCTACCTTCTCCTTGCCATCTTGGAAGCCTTAGAGGTACACATCGGCAAAGGCCTCGCCAGCTCGTCTGCGAAGCCAGCAGACTTTTGAAAGTCGTCCACCACCTCGACGAATCTCCTCTTAGTAGATGCAACCCTTCCCTCAGCGGCAGCAGCCCTTCCCTCGGAGGCAACAGCCCTTTCCTCGGCGGCAGTGACCCTCCCCTCCGCTCCTCGAGCTATAGCCTTTGTTTCTATCGCCCGGGCATCGGCCATTCGGGCAATCTCCTTCACATTCTTGGCTTGCTCCTCAACCACTTTCACCTCAATGGTGAGGGTATCGATCCAGAGGTCCCGAGCGATGATGGTTGTGCCCAACTATTCTTCGGCCACTCAGGCGTGCTCCAGCTCGGTCACCGTCTGGCGCTCGGTCTCCCTGAGCTCCTTCACTCATTCGGTTTGCACCACCTCTAGTGCTTCCTCTGCCCTCTCGGTCTAGGTCCAGGCGTCGATGACCTCTTGTTGAGTTTGGCGGAAGGCTGCCTCACCTTGGACAAGGATGTCCCTCATGGCGGCTAGGGAGTTTACCGATTGCACTAGAGCCATCATCAGCATGAAATAGAATTTTTAGAAAAATTTTTATGAAGCGGAGTACTAACCCATAGATGAGCCACAAAGGCGTCCAGAAAGAAGGCTGAAGCCCCCTGACTGTGGAGCTCTCCTTGGAACTCCGGCAGATAGATCTGGGAGATCAGCCGCTTCGCCATGCGACCATGGTTCATCACCAAGGGCCAAGAGGGGATTGCCCCAGCTTTACCTCCCTCTGCGGCATCAGCCGGTCCCGAAGCTATAGGTGCTACGCTGGAGACCGACGACATCTCCTCCACTGATAGCCCCGCTGTCGTCGGGTGCTCTTTACTTGCTTGCTCTTCCGCAAGCAGGCCTTCATCTGGGGTTGGTTCCGCTTCCGGGCGAGTCTATTCTACGGCAGAGGTGGTGGGCTCCATGGGCAGCATAACCACTTCAACTCTCGCCCCCTCTGAGGGTGTGTTGGCGGTGAAGTCGATGACAAGAATGGGCTCCCAGTCCTCCCAGGACTGGCGCACCAAGAGGGTCAGAGATCGGATCGGGTGGGACGGAGGAGGACCAAGAAAGTGAAGAGGCCATGAAAGGAAAATAGAGAAGGATCGAAGGGACTGACCTGGATAGAGGAGGAAAAACGGCAAGGAAAACAACAAGGTTCAAGGAAGGCAAGCTCGGGCGGGGTAAGGACTTGAAGAGGAAGACGAAGGTCTCAGAAGCAAAGTACCAGGTCCAGAGCACCCCCTGCTATACATCATTTTCGAATCGTCCCGCCTAATCCAGTCGGCCATGCGCACACCCACTATTGGCGGGGTTGCCTCGATAAACGTCCAACTCATGGAGCGCGCTATCTTCAGCCAATCACGGGACATCGATGATGTCAACACCATGATGGCAATGATGGTGGTTGCCTTTCCTTGGGTTTCGAAAAGACTCCCTCATTTCGAGAAGGATCCCCCCAGATCTGATGATTAACAAGAGCGGTGGCATTACGACGCCCCATATCACCTGCGTTGAAGAGCCATTGTCCCCAAGAACATATATTTTTATTTTTATTATCAGTTGCTGCAGAAATCCATTCTCCGACTCGAGTGCGCCTGGCTCTAGGTCCAAACGTCGATCTCTTCGCCCAGAGTGGAACCTGCAAAACAGTCCACACGCAGAGGGTGTTTCGGGGGTGGCCTTCTATGGAAGACCCTCTGACGCCCAAGTCAGTGGAGATTCACAGCAAGCAGATATGAGGAAAAGAGTCTCGTAGAAGAGTTTCCCTATATGGGTGTTCTTTCGAGAGCTTGGAGCTCTGATGGAGCTTTAATGGAGTTTTTCAGTATGAGATCTAGTTAATGCGTATCTGAGAGACTTGGGGGCTGTGATATTTATAGGCGATCACCTGATTTCTTGGACGCATCGCAGGGGGTCCGAAAGCTGTTGAGATTCGAAACGGATTCAAATCAAGTTTGTTATGAGGCCAGTAGGATCTGTATCTTGTCAGTTAGAGGATCGACGGCCAGGAGAGTTGGTTGATGCCTTAAGATTCAGCGATTATGTAGGTCCTAGGTCACTTCCATGGCCCTTAGGCCACTTCTGGCATGATTCTCCATTTAGAAACTTATTCAGTTATCGTGAATTTGAATTCTCCCGTAATGGATTCCGCAGAGGTGTTCGAGTGCCTCGGTTCGGCCCAGGTGAGGGATAGTTTGGTTTTCCAAGGTATAGGATGGCTTGGTTTGTCGAGATACGAGGATGGCTCGGTTTGCTGAGGTATGAGGATGATTCGGTTCGTTGGGGCGACCCAACTCTGCTGAAGGAGATTCGGCTTCGCTGCCTTGCAGATGTGACAGCTGGCCGATAGAATGTTGGGATTGGTCTCGATACAATTGTCGATGTGTTCGGGCATTAATATGATGATAATTTTACTCCTTTAGTAGACTTAAGTGGAGGTTATCTCACAAGGAAAATGTGCTGGCAAATAATGGGGCGAAATAATTATACACCTTATATTATTTCTATTTACTTGTGATTTAAATGCTAAATCTCACATGATTCTTGTGTTTTTTTTTTGAAAAATAATATTTGGAATACCTTCTTTGGTAGCCAACTGCAGCACATCTCTTGACATGAGCATTGATTTGTTTAACAGCTATATTTGTACCGGCTAAATTAGATATATATAGATTTGTATATCTATGTAAATAAATTCGGTGCCAAAATGCATCTTACTTTATTTTTGTCCTCGTATTGTATCCTTCAATCTTATATGAATTATTCTAGGAATCTATATGATTTTCCATGTATGAAATTATGATATATGCCTTAATTTATCTAGGAAGATCCTGAATGGATCTTTTATATCTGTCATATCTGAGGGCTTTAATTGGCTGTCTAGATTTTCCAATTACAAGCTTTCCTTCTATTGTTTTTTTTTCCTTCCTTTTTTTCCTTTGAGAAATGATAAACTCTGCTTTGCTCTTGCTTTGCATACGTATATGATCATCAAGCTCCAATTTTTTCAAAAAGAAATCCCTTCATGAATATTGGTTGATTCATATGGCAACGACCTCATGCCACGCGTCAATACAAACATAATGGTGTTTCTTTAATAGTCACAAGGGTGAGAAAAAGAAGTAGATTATCATAGCCTCAAGTTTAAGATAGACTGCTCTAGAAAAATAAAAATATGAATAACAATTATTTTTAATGCCCTTTCATCGAAGGGTCCTCACAGGTGTAATCGGTTTCCAGAAACTTTTTGGTAGGAATCCTGTAACCTCCCAGCATTTATTTAAGGACATATGACACCTAGAATTTATTTTGACATTTAGGTTCCCAGTATGACGCTTGGATTCCTGAGTCTTTATGTCTGATGGGTTTCCGATATCCTTGAGGCATCACCTAAGGGGATTAAAAGATATGGACGGTGACTCCCTCCTAGACCGGGGGACATACTTCGTTCGGTCGCAAGGCCAGGACCATCTTCGCATGATGGAGAGGAGGAACCGATGCTAGAGGACGCGACGCCGAAAGAGCCGGTGCTTAGGATTTCTGGTAAAGGGAAGCGGAAGAAGCAGCACTACCGGTCTTTTGAATACGAAAGAAATACGATTGAGCTGGAGGTCCGGTGCTCCTGACTCCGGAGGATAGGAAGCAGAAGCCTTATGTTGCGATTATCAAGGACATAACTCAAGATGTGGATGGCAAAATGATGGTTACTGGGCAGTGGTTTTACCGTCCCGAAGAAGCAAAAAAAAAAAGAAACGGCGGGCACTGGAAAACATGGGACACCAGGGAACTCTTCTACAATTTCCATCTTGATGACGTTCCAGCCGAATCAGTGATGCACAAATGTATTGTCCACTTCGTACCTTTAAACAAGAAATTACCACTTCGATCGGAGTTCCCAGGTTTTATTGTTCAAAAGGTCTATGACACTGTTGAGAGAAGGCTCTGGAGATTAAATGATAAAGATTATGAAGACAATAAACAATATGAGATTGATGTCCTAATTCAGAAAACACTTAAACGTTTAGGAAATCTTCAGATATTGAGCCTGAAGGTGCTTCTACTGACAACGATGATCAGTCGATAAGGAAAAAGAACATGGATAAAAAGCACATGCATCCTGTTGATGTCTCAAGAAATGTTGATGAGCTTGCAAGATCGGATGGTACCATTTGAGATTTGCGTACTGATGTAAGTAAGCCTATTTATAATTAGTAATTTATAAATCATGAATTTATAGTTTACATGTATATTATGAAATAAGGAAAATGGAAGTTTATTTAGATTAATTATTTTAAATGGGATCATGAATCTACATGTGAGCATTTATTATGACTATAGTAACTGGTAATATTTTGCAAGAAATAGTTTCTTGGTGTATGTGCAAAAATATAAATTCTTTGACTTGCAAAATATGTTGGTAGTATTGAGATGACTACATGCAATTGTAAAGATAACATTGAAATAATCTTGTATGTGTCGCCATGATTTTATATATTATGGCTACACACATTTGTAAAATGTGTTCTGATTGATGATATATGGCCACACACATCTATAAGGTGTGTTCTGATTGATTTTGATATGGCCACACACATCTATAGGATGTGTTCCGATTAATTGTGATACGGCCTCACACATTTATGGAATGTGTTCTGATTAATTTGAAGGGTCGTGGGACACATAAGAAAACAATGATTACATAAACAGCGGATTTGTTATATTGCATATTTCGGCATTTATTATATAATTATGCATAATTAATAAAAAAGATAAAATGAAGTTTTATTGGTATTGATTATTTTGGAAGTTGGTAAATTGTACCATGAGTATATAATTGAGTAATTGCTATAATTATTATAGCCAGTAATATTTTGCAAAGTAATGGTTTTATACGTTTATGCAAAATATGAAGAAATATGTTTATTTTTAACTTTGCAAAGTGAATTGGTTACATGTAATGATTAAGATTGTATAAACCACTGTTTATGTGATATGAAAAGATTATGTTTATGATGATGCATGATGTGTGATATGCACATATAATGATGACCCTGAATTATATTTATATGTGTCGCCGCAGTTCTCCTATGATATGGCATGTGGAGGCCACATACATCTAGAGAATGTGTGCTGATTGATTATGATATGGCATGTGGAGGCCACACATCTAGAGGATGTGCTCTGATTGATTATGATGTGGCATGTGGAGGCCATACACATCTAGAGGATATGCTCTGATTGATTATGATGTGGCATATGGAGGCTACACACATCTAGAGGATGTGCTCTGATTGAGATGTTGCAGGGCCGTGGGACACATAAGATATAATATAACAATGATTATATAAACAATGGGTTTATTTGCAATGCATATTCTGGTATTTATTGTACAAAACTTCCAAATTATTTTGAGTTGATATGCTTATTCTGATAGCATGATAAATGCATTTAAAGCTGAAAGTTTTATGAAAATATGACTTGAATATATCTTGATAAGATATGATGATATATGACTATTTTACATTATTATAGGCTTACTTATTGAGTGTGAGCTCATGTAAATCTCACAATGTTTTTCAGAGCCTCAGGAATGAAGAAGGATTTTGGGGTTGATGGAGCTTCTAATTAAATAAAATAGTTTCATATTATTGATGTAACCCTGGTGATGCTTGTTTGTAGGGCTTGTAGCCCAAAACTTATAATTATGGTTTGTAATAAAGTATGGATTTGGATTGACTATTTATACATATTGCCTTAAATTATTTGTTGTGTCAATATTTGGGGACGCCTTGCATGCTTGGCATGCGGCGGGTTGTCACCCTAGCTCAAAATTTGGGTTTGGGGCGTGACAGCTTTTATGGTATCAGAGCCTAGGTTTTGACCTTAGGGACACATGCGTGATGACACTCTAGGCAAAATATTAGGATGACATTGAGATGATTATAACTTTAAAGGAATTTCAGGAATTATGCTTTGAAAGCTTGAAATTTAAAGTTTATCAAGATATTAATTGAAATATAAATTTGATAGGAATTAAGAATAAACCATCGCATCAGAAGCTAATAATATAATGGGACTCCACCTTGATCAGTGGGGAGGTCAAGGGGCTTCTAGAGGTTTTAGCTCCGTCAAACTTGTTGGAAATGACTCGTAGCAGTTTCAGACCTTTAAATAATATGGGTAGATAAAACTTTAATTGGATATGCAATAAAAGATAAATGAATATATGGAATATAATATAGTAGTTAAAAATTGCAATTGATGACTAATATGACTAAGATAACATCATTATATCCATATTGCAATTGAGTTAGATATTTGGATTTTGAGTTATTAAATCTGATTTTGAACGTAGATGTATACAATGAATTTTTATTTGTAGAATTTATATTGTTGATATTGTAAGATTATGAGCTAATCTGCTGGTTATAAAGATGATGAATATTGATGATATTTTAGTAATGAGATAGTCAATTACATATTTTTGATCAATTACAATTTGAATCTAGATGGATAAGTGTATATAGTAAATTTTTCTAAGAGAACTTTTATTATAGAAAGTACATGTTCAAAACTGATTGTTATTTTGCTAGATATGGAGATGGTTGATGCTGATGTTAATGAAGTGGTTGACTGCATATTATATCATGATGGACTATTTAGGAAGAATATAAAATTTTAAATTACGAGACAATTACTATTTAAGTTTTGAGAGTAGTAGACTCTATTAATCTTTAGAACTGATTTTGGTTATAAATGAGCAAATATTTTGATGGTAGAAAGTGAAAGATTTTAGCAGTAATAAGAATAAGATAAACTCCACTGATAAAGAATTTCATGAGAATTTTTATCTGTTAATAAATTTTTAAATCATGATATCAAGTCATTAATTTATCATGCATACTATTTGTACTTTTTTTCATAGTTCCTAAGTAGAGATATCTTTCTCCATGATGGATAAATTATCAATCAACCATAAGTGGCATAATTATTGTTAAGAAAATAGGAGGGAGATGATTTTATTTTGATTATTATCAATTATGGATTATGGTTAAGGATACATCTAATATCACTTTCAGTCATAGAGAGATTACTATAATTTTTTAATTATATCTTTTGGATGGTAAGTGTATTTTCTATCTTTATTGACCTTATAAGTCATGTATCCATCTGAGCGTGAGGTCACTTTGAGATATTCAATGGGTTAAATTTAGTTGGCCATGATATGGCATGAGACATTGCTTAATCTATAAAAACCAACATAAATTTTAGGTGATTTTGATAATCATTGGTAACAAAATAATTGATTCGAGGATTTGAATCATTTAAATTACAATATTTATTGAGAATATACTGACATATTCAAGAGAAATTGATTGGTTGTAGTAGTATTATTGATAAATTAATTATACTGGTGATTAATGATGGCAATATTATTCAAAGAAATTAAATTAGTTGATTATGATAATTATGAAAGATATCCTAAATGATTGGCATAATGTTCATTGATGTTAGCTTGAAGTATTCAAGAGTGAAACCTAGTATGTTATGATAATTGAAATAAGTGTCGTAATGCTTAATGACACATTCAACTATTCAAGAGTTAGGAGGGCATTGGAAGAAAACTATCTTATATCTAATTCACAAGAATTTAAAACCGTCTTATCGAGGAATTAAGAGTAACTGATATGTTACTAACCTTAAGAATGGATGACATAATACATGTGATGGACTCTATAATATTTCTGATGATTATGTTGTGAGAAGTTAAGGTATTTTTTTTTAAAAAAAATGATAGGAAAGAAATACTTCTTAAGGAATTCAATTTTATTTGGTAGAAAGATCAAATTAATTGTTGAAGTTGGATATGTCATTTGGGTACTTGGGAATGAAATAAAAGTTTGCTAGTGAGTATTTTTAATGGTACAAAATTTGTGGACATTTAATTTTGAGGATGAAATTTTAGCGGGATAAAATGTTAATATTTGTTTTTGGTTTAATGGTAAACTGCGTAAATTAAGTCTGAATCCATTTGTCTCACTCTCCTAATTCGATGATGTCTTCATAAAGCTTTGTGGATTAAGCTGAACTTCTGTCCAGCCTTCCACCCTCAAATAGATGGATAATCTGCATGAACCAATAAGATTTTAGATGATATACTGCGAGCATGTGTGATGGATTTAGGAGGTGCTTGGTGTACTTCTTATCCTTAGTGAAATTGCTTATTTTAATGGTTACCAAGCCAATATTCAAATGGATTCATTTCAATTGTCTATGATATAAGGTGTAGATTCCCTTCATATTGAGATGAGGTGAGAGAGAGATAATTTTGGACTGAGCTGGTTTAGCAACTATGAAAAGTATCGTTAATTAAAGCAGCTTCATGTAGCTCAGAGTTAATAGAAAAGTTATGTTGATGTCAAAAAGAAAGATTTGAAATTTTAGGTTGAAGATCATTTGGAAGTTTTACTAACCAATGATGTGATGAGATTGGTGTTAGAGGTGATTTGAGCCACAATACATTGGGCCATTTAAGATTTTGATCAAAATAAAGGAGGTGGCTTATAGCTTAGCACTGTCTTCGTTACTCTTTGGAGTGTTCAATGTGTTTCATATCTTTATGACTGAGGAGGTATATTTCAAACCCCGTTATGTGTTAGAACTTGAACCAATTTAGCTTAAGAAAGAATTAACCTATGAAGATCATCTTGTGCACATTGTGGACCGCAAGGATTAAGTTCTGAGATAGTGTAGTATTCCTTATGTCAAAGTTCAGTGGAGTAATCATTCTGAGAGGGAGACTATTTGGGAGTCTAAGGAGAAAATAAAAAAGAAACATCCACAATATTTGTATCTTATTACATATCAATGATGTATCGATGACTGTGACTTTTGAATAAAATTTAGTTGATTATGGAATAGAAAATTTGGATTCTATATTTTTATGAATGTGTATCAATTTCGAGGCCGAAATTTTTATAAGATGGGAAGAATGTAACCCCCCAGTATTTATTTAAGGACACCTGGCACCTAGAATTTATTCTGACATTTAGGTTCCCAGTATGACGCTTGGATTCCCGAGTCTTTACGTGTCTGATGGATTTCTGATATCCCTGATCCGAGGCGTCACCTAGGGGATTAAAAGATATGGACGGTGACTACCTCCTGGACCGGGGGACACACTTCATTCGGTCGCAAGGCCAGGACCATCTTCGCATGAGGAAGAGAAGGTTCGCGCTGGTCTCCAGCAACGATGGAGAGGAGGAACGGATGCTAGAGGACGCGACGCCGAAAGGGCCGGTGCTTAGGATTTATGGTAAGGGGAAGCGGAAGAAGCAGCACTATTGGTCCTTTGAATATGAAGGAAAGACGATTGAGCTGGAGGATCCGGTGCTCTTGACTCCGGAGGATAGGAAGCAGAAGCCTTATGTTGCGATTATCAAGGATATAACTCAAGATGTGGATGGCAAAATGATGGTTACTGGACAGTGGTTTTACCGTCCCGAAGAAGAAAAAAAAAAAAACAAATGGCGAGCACTGGAAAACACGGGACACCAGGGAACTCTTCTACAGTTTCCATCTTGATGACGTTCCAGCCGAATCAGTGATGCACAAATGTATTGTCCACTTCGTACCTTTAAATAAGAAATTACCACTTCGATCGGAGTTCCTAGGTTTTATTGTGCAAAAGCTGTCACGCCCCAGTCCCAAAATTCAAACTAGGATGACAACCCGCCGCATGCCAGGCATGCAAGGCGTCTTGAACTTATCACATAAATCAATATAAAGCAAATTCATATCCATGATTTATTACAAACCAGAATTATCAGTCTTGGGCTATCTGCCCTACAATCTGAACTAAATCAATAAAACTAAGTCTTCTTAATAGAAACTCCTTCTATCTCAATTATCCATCTTCATTCCTGAGGCTCTGAAAAACATTATGAGAATTTTGAGCTCACACTCAATAAGTAAGCCTAATATAATTTCAAAATTTCATTTATCAGGCTATCATTAGGTTCATGTCATCAGATCAATTAGTTTGAAACTTAATTCAATAACAATTACATTGTTTATACTGTCATTATTTTTCTTTATGTGTCCCACGGCCCTACAATACACATCATGTGTAGCCCTCTTAAATATCCCCTAAGAGGAAGGGTCCTGGTACCAGTATCTGTCATCTGTCATGTGATAATCTGTCATGTGATAATGTGATAATCTGTCATGTGAGAATCTGCATGTGATAATCTGTCATGTCTGTCATGTGATAATCTGTCATGTGAGAACCGCGGCGACACATAAAGTTTTACTGTCATTATCATGATTACATATTATCATAGTAATAACATGATTTTGCCAAATTAACATAATTATATTTAACTGTAATTTCACAGTTCATAAATTAAATAATTAATAAAATTATAATACTTGACTTACTTACCACAGTACACGAATTTCACTTGATAACCCAGCTAATTGGACTCCTGGGAACCTACAGAATCATTTTTCATTATTAAATTTCTAAAATCTGAATTATAAAATAATTCTTAAACTCTACCCAAACCACTTCACGGGCCCAACTTTGGGCTTGAATATCTCTCAATGTATACACCCAAATAGGGAAATAAAATTATTCCCAGAAACTAGAATCAATCCTGATTCGGGCCATATATTTATTTGTCATTCTCGGCCCGATACAGGGCCCAAAACGCTGCTCAAACTGGGCTCAGAGACGGCCCAACAAGGCCCAAAAACCAAACGGCCCATTAATTATTAACCCAGCTCCTCTGTTTCAAAGAAACAGAGGAGCTGAGATCGCCGGCGGCCAGGGCCGCCGCCGGCCAAATTGAAGGCGGTCCGGCCGCCGTTGGCCGGACCGTGGCCGGCCGCCGCCGCGGCCAGCCTCCCCCACCCTCTCTCTCATCAATTTCATTTTAATCTTTCTTTTCTCTCTATCTTCCACGGTGCCGGCGCCAATTCCGGCCAAATTGGCGTCGGTCCGGCCGCCGTTGGCCGGACCAAAGCCGGCCACGCCGGCCGACCTCCCCTCCCTCTCTCTCTCTCCAATTTCTCTCTTATCCCTCTCTTTCTCTCTCACTGTCTTCCGTGGCTAAGGATCACGCCGGCGGCACGGCCGGCCACCATGGCCGGCCGGACCTCCACCGGACGCACGCCCGGCGCCGGTGGAGGTCTCCGACCAAGGCCCAGGCCCGGCGAGGCGGCGAGCACACCGCCGGGCCCGAACCAAGGATCGGACCGCCGGTTTTCCCAGATCTCTCTCCCTCCTCCGCTCTTCTCTCTCTCACTGTTCTCCGGCACCCCACCGGACGCCGCCCCCGGTGCCGGTGGGGTTGTCGGCCGGGGCTCAGGCCCGGCGAGGCGGCGGGCACGCCGCCGGGCCTGAACCAGTGTCGGACAAGAGAAGGGAAGGGAGCTGGGTTCTGTAACCCGGCTCCTCCCTGTTTCTCTTTTTTTTTTTACTTTCTCTCTCTCAATCCTTCTCTCTCATGCATGGACAGGGGACTTACCAGAGGCAGGCGCGCTGGGGAAGAAACGTCCGCACGAGGAGATGATGAGAAGGGGGCGTCCACGTATGATGGGAAGGAGGGTTCACATATCTTTTATAGGCATTGCAGAGTCCCCAAATCAAGGGACTCTGTAATTAGATATACTTGAATTCAAATATCTAGAGTCTATCATCTGATCTCGATAACTCTCACGAGCAGTTAGAAATCTAGGGGATTACATTCTCCCCTCCTTATAAAAATTTTGGCCTCGAAATTGATAACTTTTATTAGAGAAAATTAAAGGTCCAAATTTCTGTCCCAAGGACTAACAATCAACTAAAGCTAACAGTTTTCAATCATTAACTATTTTAAGATACAAATAGTCGTGGATACTTTTCTTTCATTTCTTCTCCAGTTCCCAAGTAGCCTCCCTTTCAGAATGATTATTCCATTGCACCTTGACATAGGGAATGGTACGCCGTCTTAGAACTTGATCTTTGCGGTCTACGATACGCAAAGGATGCTCCTCATATGATAAATCTTTCTCAACTGTATAGGCTCATATGCTATGACATGGCTGGGGTCAGAGATATACTTCCTCAGCATAGATACATGAAAAACATTGTGTACCCCAGATAGAATCGGAGGCAGTGCCAGGCTGTAAGCAACCTCTCCAACTCTGCTCAAGATCTCAAAAGGTCCAATATAACGTGGACTCAGCTTTCCTTTAATCCCAAATCTCATCACATCTTTGGTTGGTGATACCCTTAAGAAGACATGATCCCCAACCTGGAATTCCAATTCCCTTCTTCTGACATCAGCATAGCTCTTTTGCCTGCTCTGAGCTGTACGAAGACGCTCCCTGATCAAATGCACCTTATCTACTGTTTGCTGAATCAGCTCAGGGCCTAGCAACTTCCTTTCCCCCACGTCATCCCAACATATAGGAGATCTGCACCTCCTACCATACAGAGCTTCAAATGGAGCCATCTGGATGCTGGCTTGGTAACTATTATTATATGCAAACTCCACCAAAGGTAAGTGGTTATCCCAAGCTCCACCCAAGTCCATCACACAGGCTCGCAACATGTCCTCCAGAATCTGTATGGTCCTCTCTGATTGTCCATCTGACTGGGGATGATAGGCTGTACTGAAGTTTAGTTTGGTTCCCATGGCCTTATGAAGGCTCTTCCAAAACTGGGACACAAACCTGGTATCTCTATCTGATACAATAGATACCGGAACACCATGGAGTCTCACGATCTGTTCAATATACAAATTAGCCAATCTTTCACTAGAGACCCCAACTCTGAAAGGTAGGAAATGAGCTGATTTTGTTAGTCTGTCCACAATGACCCAAACTGCATCGTTGCTCTTAGGAGTTTTGGGCAGACCAGTCACAAAGTCCATTGTAATCTTTTCCCATTTCCACTGTGGAATCATCAGAGACTGAAGAGGTCCCTGCAGGCCTTTGATGCTCGGCTTTCACTTGCTGACACACCAAGCACTTGGCCACATACTGAGCAATCTCCCTCTTCATGCCTTTCCACCAAAAATTTTCCTTTAAGTCTCTGTACATCTTAGTGCCACCTGGATGCACAGTATAGGGAGAGTAGTGAGCCTCTTTCAAAATTTCAGCCTTTAGCTCTTCACTGTTTGGCACACAAAGTCTTCCTTCAAATTTCAGGGATCCATCTCCATTATATAAAATTCATTCTGAACTCCTGATTGTACCACTTCTTTAATCCTTTGTAGATCTGGATCTTCCATCTGGGAGGACTTGATTCTGTCAACTAAGGTCGGCTGGAGTACAAGTGCTGCAATAAGTCCATCAGACTGCTGTACTCTCAGACCAACCTCCCACTTCTCCAGATCTCTCAATACGTGAGGCTGGGAGGTAATCATAGCAGCTAACTCAGAAGAGGATTTTCTGCTCAAGGCATCAGCTACTACATTGGCCTTCCCAGGATGATACTGTAGATTCAGGTCATAATCCTTCAATAGTTCCAACCACCTCCTCTGCCTTAAATTCAGCTCCTTCTGTGTGAAGATGTATTTTAAACTCTTATGATCTGTATACACATCACACGACACTCCATATAGATAATGCCGCCAAATCTTCAGAGCAAAAACCACAGCAGCCAATTCCAGGTCATGAGTAGGATAATTTTGCTCATAAGGTTTCAGTTGTCTGGAGGCATAAGCTATCACTCTTTCATTCTGCATCAAAACACATCCCAATCCTTTTCGAGAGGCATCAGTATATAGTAAAACCTTCAGATCCCGTTGGAAGAACAAGAATGGGAGCTGACACCAGGCGCTGCTTTAACTCCTGGAAACTTTCCTCACACTCCACTGTCCAGTCAAACTTCACTCGCTTTTGGGTTAAGCGAGTTAGGGGTAGAGCAATGCGAGAAAAATTCTCCACAAATTTTCGGTAATACCCGGCTAATCCCAAGAAGCTTCTGACTTCTGCCACATTGGTAGGTCGGCTCCAGTTAGTGATAGCTTCAATCTTTTTCGGGTCCACAGATACACCATCTTTAGAGATTATATGACCCAAGAAAGATACTTGATCCAACCAAAATTCACACTTCTTCAGCTTGGCATAAAGCTTCTTCTCTTGCAGAATCTGTAGCACAATTCTCAGGTGGTCCTCATGCTCCTTATGGCTCTTGGAATATATCAGAATATCATCAATGAAAACCACCACAAACTGATCCAGATATGGTTTAAAAATTCTGTTCATTAAGTCCATGAATGCTGCTGGGGCATTAGTTAACCCAAACGGCATCACCAAGAACTCATAGTGGCCATATCTGGTTCTAAATGCTGTCTTTGGTACATCCCCTTCTTTGACTTTAAGCTGATGGTACCCGGACCTAAGATCAATCTTTGAGAATATCCGGGCTCCTTGAAGTTGATCAAACAAGTCGTCAATCCTTGGCAGAGGATACTTATTTCGCACTGTTACTTTATTGATTCCCCGGTAATCAATGCAGAGTCGAAGACTGCCATCCTTCTTCTTAACAAATAGAACTGGAGCACCCCAAGGAGAAGCACTGGGTCTAATAAATCCTCGATCTAGGAGCTCTTGCAGTTGATCCTTCAGTTCTTTTAGCTCAGCCGGGGCCATACGGTAAGGGGCCTTTGATATAGGCCCAGTTCCAGGAACTAGATCAATAGAGAACTCGACTTCCCGATCAGGAGGTAAATTAGTCAAATCCTCAGGGAAGACATCTGGAAATTCTCGAGCTATGGGAATATCCTCCAACTTGGTCTCTTCTTGCTGAAGGTCCTTGACTACAGCAAGAAATCCTTGACCACCACTCATCAAATACTTTCCAGCCTGCATCGCTGATATGAACACTGAGGCTAGGTGTTTCTGACCACCAATAAAACTGAATTCAGGCTGGCTTGGAATTTTGAAGTTGACAGTCTTCCTGAAGCAGTCTACTGAAGCATGATTGGAGGCCAACCAATCCATTCCAAGGATAACATCGAAAAACTTTAGTGGAAGGACAATGAGATCAGCATTCAACCTCCTATTCTCCAAGATAATTGGGCAAGATTTGCATACTGTGTCAACTTTCATAACATCTCCATTTGGAAGCGCAATATGCAGCTCTTGCTCTAGAGGAATAGGTGTCAATGATGCATTCTTGTCAAGATAGATGTCAGATATGAAAGAATGCGTAGCACCCGGGTCAATTAAAGTTTGAGCGTAAGCAGTACCTACTTTAATCATTCCTGTCATAAGTGTAATTTGTTTTAACATTAAGGATTGCACCTACTGTTAATTAACTGTCAATGCATTGCACTAGATAAGACTGTAATACTAGATATAACATTAAAGGGTATACCTGTCACCACAGAATTAGATGCGGCAGCGTCCTGCTGAGTGAGGTTGAAGACCCTCCCTGGGTCCTCGGTGGCTGCTGCTGCTGTTGCTGGCTCGTTCCTTGACTTGAAGAAGGCTGATGTCCTTCCGAAAGGGACATGTAGCAATCTTGTGATCAGTTTTCCACAACAAAGCAGGCACCAGTCACTTGCGGCAAGGCTTCCAGGGTGGGAGTTACCACAATGAATGCAACGAGTTTCCTTATTCTGTGGTTCAGCTGGAGCCTGATGTGCACCCTTCTTCTTGGCCTGAGCAGAGGGTTGGCCAGAAGTAGGCCCTTTTCTCTTCTTCCGCAGCTCCCAATCCTTTTGAACAGCATTCATATCCCTCTCAATCACCAAGGCCTTATTCACTACAGCACTGAAGTGAGGAGCTCAAATGCATTGACCGCTTGCCTCAGTCTGGGTCGCAGTCCCTCAGTGAATCTGGTGACCTTGGCTATTTCATTGGTCACAATATTTGGAGCAAAACGGGCCAACCTGGTGAATTCGGCTTCATACTGGGCCACAGAAAGATCCTTTTGCTCCAACTTGATAAACTCTGATTCCATCTGTCTCTGTACACTCCTGGGGAAGTATTTGTCGAAGAATATCTCTCTAAACTCTCCCCAGAAATAATCTGTCCATTCCGACGCTGCTCCTCGACTAACCACCAATCATAGGCTTCTCCCTGGAGAAGATAGGTGGCAAATCTGATCCGCTCCATATCCTGACTACCATGGGCCATAAAAGCCTTCTCCATGTCTCGCACCCACCGCTCAGCATCAACAGGGTTGGTGGATCCAGAGAAAGGGGCAGGGGCAAATTTCTTGAAGTCTGCAAAGCTACGGCCAATCCCTACCCAGGATTGAGATGGAGTAGGCTGGGTCTGTGGAGTAGTAGGTCGGGCTGAGTCTGTGGAACAGGAGGGGCAGGCTGTGTCTGCGGAGCAGTGAGTAGGCTGAGCCAAAGCCTGCAGAATCTGGTGCTGCAAGTCCCGCATCGACTGCGCCATACCCGAGAGAACCTGAAGCATCTCGGTCTGGGGTTGCTGCTGATCAGTCCCACTGAATTGGCAGGGGCAGCAGCTCCGGTGGCTTCCAGACCTCCTGGTTGGCCAGCATTACCAACCTGGGAACTCTCATCATTTTGTCGACTTCTAGTGCGACGTGCCATTCTTATCTCCTGATAAATTAGTTGTAATTAATATCACTGTAAACATTAATTGTTAGGCTTTCAAAGCATAATTTCTGAGATTCCTTTAAATTTATAATTTGTCTCTATGTCACTCTAGTGTTTTGCCTAAAGTGTCATCATGTATATGTCCCTAATGTCATAACCTGGCTCTGATACCACTAAAGCTGTCACGCCCCAGACCCAAAATTTGAGCTAGGGTGACAACCCGCCGCATGCCAGGCATGCAAGGCGTCTTGAACTTATCACATAAATCAATATAAAGCAAATTCCATATCCATGATTTATTACAAACCAGAATTATCAGTCTTGGGCTATCTGCCCTACACACAAGCAAATCTGAACTAAATCAAATAATAAAACTAAGTCTTCTTAATAGAAACTCCTTCTATCTCAATTATCCATCTTCATTCCTGAGGCTCTGAAAAACATTATGAGAATTTTATGAGCTCACACTCAATAAGTAAGCCTAATATAATTTCAAAATTTCATTTATCAGGCTATCATTAGGTTCATGTCATCAGATCAATTAATTTGAAACTTAATTCAATAACAATTACATTGTTTATACTGTCATTATTTTTCTTTATGTGTCCCACGGCCCTACAATACACATCATGTGTAGCCCTCTTAAATATCCCCTAAGAGGAAGGGTCCTGGTACCAGTATTCTGTCATCTGTCATGTGATAATCTGTCATGTGATAATGTGATCTGTCATGTGATAATCTGTCATGTGGTCTGTCATGTGATAATCTGTCATGTGAGAACCGTGGCGACACATAAAGTTTTACTGTCATTATCATGATTACATATTATCATAGTAATAACATGATTTTGCCAAATTAACATAATTATATTTAACTGTAATTTCACAGTTCATAAATTAAATAATTAATAAAATTATAATACTTGACTTACTTACCACAGTACACGAATTTCACTTGATAACCCAGCTAATTGGACTCCTGGGAACCTACAGAATCATTTTTCATTATTAAATTTCTAAAATCTGAATTATAAAATAATTCTTAAACTCTACCCAAACCACTTCACGGGCCCAACTTTGGGCTTGAATATCTCTCAATGTATACACCCAAATAGGGAAATAAAATTATTCCCAGAAACTAGAATCAATCCTGATTCGGGCCATATATTTATTTGTCATTCTCGGCCCGATACAGGGCCCAAAACGCTGCTCAAACTGGGCTCAGAACGGCCCAACAAGGCCCAAAAACCAAACGGCCCAACGGCCCATTAATTTTATTAACCCAGCTCCTCTGTTTCAAAAGAAACAGAGGAGCTTCGCCGGCGGCCAGGGCCGCCGCCGGCCAAATTGGAGGCGGTCCGGCCGCCGTTGGCCGGACCGTGGCCGGCCGCCGCCGCGGCCAGCCTCCCTGAATCTTTCTTTTCTCTCTCTCGCTCGCTTCCACGGTGCCGGCCCAATTCCGGCCAAATTGGCGTCGGTCCGGCCGGTTGGCCGGACCAAAGCCGGCCGCCGCGGCCGACCTCCCCTCCTCTCTCTCTCTCCAATTTCTCTTTTATCCCTCTCTTCTCTCTCACTGTCTTCCGTGGCTAAGGATTACGCCGGCGGCACGGCCGGCCGGACCTCCACCGGACGCACGCCCGGCGCCGGTGGAGGTCTCCGACCAAGGCCCAGGCCCGGCGAGGCGGCGAGCACACCCGGGCCCGAACCAAGGATCGGACCGCCGGTTTTTCCCAGTTTCTCTCTCCCTCCTCCGCTCTCTTCTCTCTCTCATGTCCTCCGGCACCCCACCGGACGCCGCCCCCGGTGCCGGTGGGGTTGTCGGCCGGGGCTCAGGCCCGGCGAGGCGGCGGGCACGCCGCCGGGCCTGAACCAGTGTCGGCACGAGAAAGGGAAGGGAGCTGGGTTCTGTAACCCGGTTCCTTTCTGTTCTCTTTTTTTTACTTTCTCTCTCTCCTCCTCTCTCCATGCATGGACAGGGGACTTACCAGAGGCAGGCGCGCTGGGGAAGAAACGTCCGCACGAGAAGATGATGAGAAGGGGGCGTCTACGTATGATGGGAAGGAGGGTTTCACATTATCTTTTATAGGCATTGCAGAGTCCCCAAATCAAGGGACTCTGTAATTAGATATACTTGGAATTCAAATATCTAGAGTCTATCATCTGATCTCGTGATAACTCTCACGAGCAGTTGAGAAATCTAGGGGATTACAAAAGGTCTATGACACTGTTGAGAGAAGGCTCTGGAGATTAACTGATAAAGATTATGAAGACAATAAACAACATGAGATTGATGTCCTGATTCAGAAACACTTGAACGTTTAGGAAATCTTTCAGATATTGAGCCTGAAGGTGCTTCTGCTGACAACGATGATCAGTAGATAAGGAAAAAGAACGTGGATAAAAGGCACATGCATCCTGTTGATGTCTCAAGAAATGTTGATGTGCTTGCAAGATCGAATGGTACCATTTGAGATTTGCGTACTGATGTAAGTAAGCCTATTTATAATTAGTAATTTATAAATCATGAATTTATAGTTTACATGTATATTATGAAATAAGGAAAATGGAAGTTTATTTAGATTAATTATTTTAAATGGGATCATGAATCTACATATGAGCATTTATTATGACTATAGTAACTGATAATATTTTGCAAGAAATAGTTTCTTGGTGTATGTGCAAAAATATAAATTCTTTGACTTGCAAAATATGTTGGTATTATTGAGATGACTACATGCAATTGTAAAGATGATATTGAAATAATCTTGTATGTGTCGCCACGGTTTTCATATATTATGGCCACACACATTTGTAAAATATGTTCTGATTGATGATATATGGCCACATACATCTATAGGGTGTGTTCTGATTGATTTTAATATGGCCACACACATCTGTAGGATGTGTTCCGATTAATTTTGATATGGCCTCACACATTTATGGAATGTGTTCTGATTAATTTGAAGGGCCGTGAGACACATAAGAAAATAATGATTACATAAACAGCTGATTTGTTATATTGCATATTTCAGCATTTATTATATAATGATGCATAATTATGAAATAAGATAAAATGAAGTTTTATTGGTATTGATTATTTTGGAAGTTGGTAAATTGTATCATGAGTATATAATTGAGTAATTGCTATAATTATTATAGCCGGTGATATTTTGCAAAGTAATGGTTTTATACGTTTATGCAAAATATGAAGAAATATGTTTATTTTTAACTTTGCAAAGTGAATTGGTTACATGTAATGATTAAGATTGTACAAACCATTGTTTATGTGATATGAAAAGATTATGCTTATGATGATGCATGATGTATGATATGCACATATAATGATGACCCTGAATTATATTTATATGTGTTCCCGCAGTTCTCCTATGATATGGCATGTAAATGTCACACACATCTAGAGGATGTGTGCTGATTGATTATGATATGACATATGGAGGCTACACATCTAGAGGATGTGCTCTGATTGATTATGATGGCATATGGAGGCCACACACATCTAGAGGATGTGCTCTGATTGATTATGATGTGGCATATAGAGGCTACACATCTAGAGGATGTGCTCTGATTGAGGTGTTGTAGGGCCGTGGGACACATGAGATATAATATAACAATGATTATATAAACAGTGGGTTTATTTGCAATGCATATTCTGGTATTATTGTATAAAGCTTCCAAATTATTTGAGTTGATATGCTTGTTCTGATAGCATGATAAATGCATTTGAAGTTGGAAGTTTTATAAAATATGACTTGAATATATCTTGATAAGATATGATGATATATGACTATTTTACATTATTAAAGGCTTACTTATTGAGTGTGAGCTCATGTAAATCTCACAATGTTTTTCAGAGCCTCAGGAATGAAGAAGGATTTTGGGGTTGATGGAGCTTCTAATTAAATAAAATAGTTCCATATTATTGATGTAACCCTGGTGATGCTTGTTTGTAGGGCTTGTAGCCCAAAACTTATAATTATGCTTTGTAATAAAGTATGGATTTGAATTGACTATTTATACATATTGCCTTAAATTATTTGTTGTGTCAATATTTAGGGATGCCTTGCATCCTTGGCATGCGGCGGGTTGTCACCCTAGCTCAAAATTTGGGTCTGGGGTGTGACAAATCCCATGAGAAGGCGATAGAAGATTCTCCAAGCGTACTCACGTTGTTCTGAAGATTCTCCAAGCATATAACTCATGGTGCTCTAGGATCCTCTCCGACATTCGAGGAACGTAACTTGGCAGCAACAATCCTTATATCATTATTTTTAATTAATTATTAAATAAAAGTAATTTGGAAACTGCAACGTTGAATTCAATTTGAGAATCTATTTTAATTCTACATTGATCTAGGTTCCAAATTGAGCGTTGGCGATATACAACCGAAAATGAAATTCATATTTAATATCTACTTTTATTAATTAATTACATGTTAATTTCTTTTTATGGAGTAGAACCCAGGGAAGGATGGTACTTAGATGAGCATCCCTTGCATGGTACTTAGATTGGCTGTCCCAAAAAAAAATACATGCAAAAAATAATAATAAATAAATAAATTGATGTCAAAGTTCGAGCAGCCTCAGTCTTGTGGAGCAGGTGAAATGCGTTCCATCTGATGCATCACACTTGCACCAAGTCATCACCTAAAGTTGTCGCTTGCCAGTATTTTAATAGAGCTATAACTTGGCCTGATTCTTTGTCCGTTGGGTAAGCTGACTTCCAGTTTCCACGGATATTTTCCTCGTCGCCACCATTGACTGGTTCTTCTTCCGAGCCATCATCGGTGCAGCTTCCTGCTGCCATCTATCTCTTAATGATGGTCTTGGTGGCGAGCAGGGAGGGAGGCCTCCGCCATTGATTCTCACGTCTTATCATGATCATCGATCGAACAACTGATAGCAATTCAATAATGGAGAGAGAGATATATACTGCTGCTGTGAACTATTTATTTATTGACAGGCGCGTTATCCAGCAGGACGACTGCTATTTTTGGTCTCTGCCGTGAGATAATGGAAGGTTGAGAGGTCGGTCAGACCGGTTGATTCAACTGCCGCTGAAAAGTCCGCTGGAATTTGTTTTGACGGCGGCCAAGTTGGCCGGCGATTTCCGAGCCACGGTCGTTGATGGAGGGTTCCAAACAGCCTGACCGGGCCCTGGTCGAAGGGAGTCAAGTTTGGACGATATTTAACTTAAAAAGCGTTGTGATTTGCTCTCGCCTAATTTAATTCTGTGCTTAGTCCCATTCAGCAGCATCTTTCACCAGTGAAAATTATTAGGACTCCATATATATTATTATAGCTAGAGCCTAGAAGGGTGTTTATAATCAAAATAATTTAAATATTTTTTTTAAAAAAAAATTAAAATCATTCATTCTAGTAAATCAAATAGAAAGAAAATTTTTATTTTTATTTTGATTTAATTTATCGATTTATCTTTGCATAATTTATTTATTTATTTATGCATGCTTTTAGCGTTTCAATTTTACTTGTAGAATAGATAAAAGAAAATGTTTAGTTTATCCCAGTTTTTTTAAAAAATTTAAATCAAAATTGAATAATGTTTTTGATTTTTTAAATGTTTAGATTAGGATTAAAAAATTGGTTCAAATTAAATCAAATGATGGTTTGATTTATCTTCGCAATATTTTTTTTATTTATGCATATTTTTAGCATTTTAATTTTACTTATAGTCACTATTTTGAAAATTGAATCGGACAACGAACTGGCTTAACATTTGGGTCATGGGTCAATCGGTTCGATCGGATAAATCGGTTTGGTTAGATCGGATAATATTATAATTTTTTTTTAATAATATACAAATAATAAAATATAAATATTAATTTAAATAAAAAATTTAAAAAAAATCTAAAAATCAAGTTGAACCGGGTTTGTTCAGTTTTCATCGGATCATATAAAATTAATTTTAATAATAAAATCGGACCGAATTAATGATTGATTGGATCGACTCGATATAGTTTTCAAAACATTGCTTATAGTATAAATAAAAGAACATGGACAACTCAACTCCGGTGTTAGGTAAAGGACATGGATCAATTTAACTTCAACTGATTTCAAGCCCGGATTTAAAAAAAAAAAAAAAAAAAAAAAAAAAAAAAAAAGAAGGATTGCATTAGATAACCAACAACCAACATAAAACTCATTCTTTAAAATATAAATTTATTAAATAAAAAATATATTTAATAAATAATATAATTTAGTTTAGTTTATTCCTTTTTTAAAATTCAAATTAAAATTGAATAATATTTTTGATTTTTTAAAATTTTAGATTAGGATTAGGAAAAAAATCGGTTCAAATTAAATCAAATGATGGTTTGGATTGGTTTTGATGTTTAGTGGGCTTTAACGGGACGAAAGAAGTAATTTTTTAAATTAGAAAAGAAGAAAGCAAGTCTCGCGGAGAAGGTACAGTTTTAATAAAAATAAAACATCCAGACCCAAAACACCTGCAACTTGTTTATAAACTTCTTCTTTTTGTTCTGAACGATTTATTAGCTTTTGACGCGTTTGTTTTCACAAGTGTCACGCGCGGTCTTGATTTTTTTTAAAGGTAATTAAGCTATGAGTCAAAGGTTGTAATCGTTGCAATAGAATTACCAAAATAATTTTAATATTATTTAAAAATTTTGCTATGATCGCATACTAATCTTTAAAAATAGATGAAAAAAATTTGTGCGCTAAAATAAAAAAATATAAAAATTTTATTGGATTAGCCGTTGGCTTTAGTCATTGATCAATAGTTATCTTAGATAATTATTGATTAATAGTCACTTAAACATGTTTCACTAGTCAATTCAAATAATTTTTTAATATTTTTTTTAAAAAAATAAATTTTTACATATCAATGTACGGATTAGTCAAACTTATGTTTCAAAATCTTTTTCAAAAAAAAAAAAACTTTTCTTTGATATTAATGTATCAATCAGTCAAATTAGCTGTAATTTTCTTTTTTTAATGATAATCACAATGTATAATTGCTCATCACTCTTTGATTGCCATCAAGTTGGAAAAAAAGAAAAAAAAAAGTTAATATTTATACTTTAAAAAAAAATATTTCACAATTATCATTAAGTATAGAAAACAGTATGATAATAAAAACAATATTTTATTTTTAATGGTGAGAGAAAGTAATTAATTTATCGAATAAAGAAAAAAAGTCATCACAGAAGAAAAAATGCCAGAATCTTCCACCTAACATGAAAATAATCAGGTTAGAAAATCTAGAAATTTGTAACCCAACACCAAGGACAAGGTCAATTTTTTGACGTTATTTGTCAAAATTTTGCTACCAAATAGATGCCAGCATTGCCATACTTCAATGGCCAACCGATCAATCATGCCAAGAACTTGGAGAGCCTTAAAAAGGCAAGAATCAAATATTATACTTCCAGGGGCTTAAAAATAAAATACTCGTGAATAAGATTAGGAAGTGGATTAACACTTAACAGCACCAAATATTTTACCTAAACGCCGGGCGGGGTCAATCCGGGAAGACCAAAAACCTCCATCCGTATTCAATACTCCATCACGGTCAAAATTCTAGAGAGAGAATATTTCAAGGTAACGAGGAAAAAAAAGGGTTAGATTAATACGCAACGTCTGAATACTTTACCTAAAAGGCCTAATTCGGGAAGGCGAAAAGTTACCTGGGGCCTTTATTTTTTTTTTAAATTTTTTGGCAGGGGCAATTCGGGAACACTGAATAGTAGTTCTATACTCAACGGTGGTCCGTCTTATAGAGATAAGAAATATACGAGGGTAGTTCGGGAAGAACAAACGCTCCCTCGAATCCTTATGTACTCAAATTTCTAGAGGGAGAAGAGATTGTGGTACCTACGCGGGCGCGTCGTCGACAACTTCGCTCCGGACTCATACGCGGATACGCCACGCCCCAATTTGATTTAGAGAGAGAAGAAAAACCAAAGCAGATTTAGAGAGAGAGAGAGAGAGAGAGAGTAGTCTTTATATTGCTATGGAAATACCGTGGCTTCGATAGGATCGAAGCGTGCGTGGGGACGGCATCTGCGAGCCCTTTCCTTTCCCCTCTTCCCCCTTCTCTACCCTGTTCTTTTCTCCTCCTCTAATTCCTGTTTCTTGGAGAGAAGCCCAAGAAATTAGGGAGAAACCCTAGAAATTGACTCTTGTTTTCAGAAAGCCTAGGTTCCGATCTCCTTTTCTGTATATATTTCGTTTTGTTCTTCGATCGATCGATCGGGCGATCCGAGTCGGTCTGCTTTTATGCCTTCTTGGATGAATCTGCGAGGCATCGAGAGATCGAAGGGGGTTTCGCGAATCTTTTTGGTCGCCGGTGTTCGTTTTTCTTGGATTTCTTTTTGGTCGTGAAAATCTGATTTTCAGGGTTAGGGTTTGAAATTGGGGTGGGGTTTTCTTGAACCTGGCTGTGGCGATGGAGCCCCGTGTGGGGAACAAGTTCCGGCTTGGTCGCAAGATCGGGAGCGGTTCTTTTGGTGAGATCTATTTAGGTATGTGATAGTTTTTCATCTGGCAGTTCTGTATTTTGGGGGATTTGGGATTTGGCACCTTTTAGGGATTTTTGATCGTTATTTTGTTCATATTTGCAGGTACTAATATTCAAACGAACGAAGAGGTTGCCATTAAACTCGTGAGTATTAACCCTTTACGGACTTTTGATTTTGGATTGTAGTTTTATTAATGTTTTTTGGGTTGTAAATTAGGTCGGAGACAATGAAATTATTGGTCAGCTGCTTTAATTGTTTTCTTTCCAGATGCCTTTTTTCCCCTCCTTCCATTCTCCTTGATTGTTCAGTCATAAGTTCACAAACTTAACCATCAAACATAATCGATCCATTCTAAGTGCAAAATATTTCTGCGAGTTGAAATTGCTTTTGTGATTTTCCAACTGTAAGCGAAGTATGATAAAATTGTTGAGCCGGCGGGCTACAAATTTTGGATGACGTTCTTCAAATTAATGATTCAGTAGCTGTTCTTTTTCCCCGGTTCTTCTCTTATTAGTTTGTTTTTTATGGTTGTAGTAGTGCATTTTGTCTGGACAAAGATTGTTATTTTCAAGTTTCTCTTTCCTTTTTTTTTAATGCTTGCTTTTTTTTGTTGGCATGGTCTTTATCTATTTGCCCATTGAAGGAAGTTATGGGATCTTTTGAGGGTTTGGGTGGAATAATTGTTTTACTTGTTTCATTTTGAGTAATTGTTTTACTTGTTTCATTTTAGTTCTTCAAATCATATCCCTGCTGTTAGCCTCAGTTTCGTTAAATGACCATACATTGTATCTTTTTTATCAGGAAAATGTCAAGACAAAGCATCCCCAGTTGTTATATGAATCAAAACTGTACAGAATTCTACAAGGAGGAAGTAAGGAGGCATATCATTTCCTCTCTGTTGCGGTTTATATGATAAAGTTTTTGACTTATTATTCTTATTTATATTTTCTTGCATTTGATTTGGGCAGCTGGGATTCCAAATCTAAGATGGTTTGGTGTTGAAGGTGATTATAATGTCCTTGTGATGGATTTACTTGGACCAAGTCTCGAAGACCTTTTTAACTTCTGTAGCAGAAAGCTGTCTCTGAAGACTGTTCTTATGCTTGCAGATCAGATGGTATATTGTTTGTTACAATGTTTACTAATTCTAAAATTTCATAGGATCATAACTGTCAAATCTTGTCTAAATATTTTTATCTTGAAATATGCTTCATGGGTCCTTTATTGCACCAATAATTGTTCTACGATCAACATCAGCTGTGTCTACTTGCTTTTCAAAACCGTCACAGCTCCAATTTATTTTAGGTGTTTGCTTTATCTCCTTCCTGTCCATCTTAAGAAATGTGATTAGTCTTTGACTGGGATGCATCAACATGGTAATACCGTATTCACTGGTTCCCCTCCGTCTTTGCTCTAGTAGTGCTTTCTCTAATGTAGTCATTCCTTATTCCACCCTTATTTCACAATGCATTTGCCTTAGCTACTGTACTCTTCACCATTCTCTTTGTTTGATTACAGCAGAAACCTTTGGGAAACATGCTTGTTGTAAATTGTTTGTTGTTTTTTCTTGGTTTGTTTCTGATATATTTTTCTTACCATTCAGATCAACCGAGTAGAGTTTGTTCACTCTAAGTCTTTTCTGCATCGAGACATCAAACCAGATAATTTTCTAATGGGCCTAGGGAGGCGAGCTAATCAGGTGTGCCATGAAATTGTTTCCTTGCCCTAGTTGATTGTAGTCCTCTTCATGATAAAACTTTATAACTTGTTCACCTTGTTACATTTCTATAGGTGTACGTCATTGATTTTGGTCTTGCCAAGAAGTATAGAGATACTACAACTCACCAACACATTCCATATAGGTAAGACGCTGGAATATTTAAAATCTATGAAAATGTTATCTTTGAAATTACTGTGTTGCACTGAAATGTGCTTGACAAACCTTGAATCCTTTCTGTTGTGCTTGACAAGGCTTGAATATGAAGAGCCTCTTATTATGGCCTATCTCAAAAATTTAACAATGGAAATTAACACAATTTTTGAATTAACTATTTCAAAAATTTCCCCACTTCTTCTAGCATCTCTTGTGGAAGGTTTAATTCTCTTAAATCAAGTTTTTAGCCTAGGTGAGTCTTAAGTGAGCATATATTTCTGAAACTTTTTAATCTTTATAATCTCTTTGTGGCTTCATTACAGCTCGTTTCCTAATCTAAACTACAGTCTGCTATAGAGCAACTTAATGTTGTAGTTCATGACTTTGCCATAATCTTGGTATAGAAAAGTTTTATTTGGTTAAAAGGATGAAAGTGGATAATGCGAAAATTTTCTTTGCTTGCTTGCTTGGAGGAAGAATGGCATTGGGTATCAAGCCTTTGAAATTTTTTGAGTAGTTAAGTTTCATATGGGTAAGTACATTTTAAACTAACTTTGATTGTGTATGGAAAGGTTTATGGCTGTTGTTAGTTTTGCTGGATTTGATCAACAGCCATAGGACAGCATTTTATGTTATATTTCTAGAAATATACCGAAACACCTGCCCTGATTTTTTTCCCCTTTTGGCTATTAAAGTTATGGTGGTGGACCTCATTTTGTCTTATTACGAAAATATATAAGGCATAGCTTTCATCATGGTTAAGTCCTAATCATATAATAGGATTACATGTCTTCTTCTTGTCCTTTAAGGAATGGTGTGTTTTGATTGTTGGCTTATTCAATTGATGCAAATGAATTGTAATAAAATGAGATGAGTCATATTCATGATAAATGTTTCCTGAAGATATGGCATTTTTTAAATGTCTTCTCCACAACAAAGAAGCATTATTATTGTTGCTTTCATAGCCCATTATTTTTGCCTAAATTGTGTTTGTGACCAAGAATCTAACAATTGAAGGACTGTTTTTCTTCCCGTTGATGTTCTTTTATCTTTAGGTAGTGAAGCTCTATTGACATGTTTTCATGGAAATGCTTTGTGGCATGATTGATTAATTTTCTATAAAAAACTTTCTTTTTCATGGAAATGTTATGTGGCATGACAAAGAAACCTGCTAAAGTATTTTTTGTTTTTGCCTTTCATGCCCTATTCTCTATTTGTTGTCATATAAAGGTACTATATTCTTGTGCTAGGAATTTAATTTGGCTCTTAAAATAGATTACTTTCAATAATTGAAGTTGAAATTTCATATTCGTTCCACTCACCTCTTTAAGGTAGGTTTTGGAATTTTAAAGCAGACCATCAAGTTTTGATGTTGTTTAATGTTGCATTAGATGGTAATTGAAGTATCCAAGTAAAACTTGTTGTCTGGTACCTGTTGCAGGCACCTGAATTGTCGGATTCCTTGGTCAGGTCTACTTGGGGTGGTGGATATAGTCTTAGTAGCATTGACTTGTGATTTTCATAGTAGGCACTAGCATTGTAGGATTCCTTTCTTTCCTCCCCACTTTCATGTGATACATCTGATTATTTTATTGAAAATCATTTTAGTTCTAGTTCTTGCTCTGACGATTTGTTATTGGAGACTCTGGGCTGTGAAAAGTCTAAATCAGAACCTTTTAGAGTCATATCTAGTGTCTGTTCACTTTAGTTTTAATTTTCATCTAATCCAGCTGTCGATATGCTGTTGGAATACCCTTGCTATTTATGTGAGTGCTGAGCATGCCAAACCGAGAGCAGTTGAAATGTTGGTTCATCTAAGTTATATGCCATAGCATTTTATTTCTGCCAATTTGGTATTTGGAGTGATAACTTTTAGGTAACATAGGATGTCTAAAATTCTTTGATTCTTCTTTTCTAATTAGCTTTTTCAACACTCTGTGCCCTGTCTCACTGATTCACTTTTGTAATCCTTAGTGCCTGTTTCCTTTGTTGACAAACAAAGGTGGCTTTCCTCAGCAATGCCTTATTTTATGTGATACACTAATGATTAAAGATTTTTTTAATAGTTTGGGAGCTTTATGGTGGATATTCACTGGTACATTCTGCAATAGGTTTTTTCTGCCAACGTAACAAAGTGCTATTGTTCTAATTACAGTTGCACTGATTATCATTTAAGTTTTTTCCCCTTCTCAATATTGCTAGAAGCTTGATGGTTTTCATTCCTCTTTACGTTCCTTGATACACCATAATGCATTACTATTGTATTTACTGTTCCCGATATATCTATGCTCATTTTGATGAAGCATGATGATTCATAGTTTTATAGCATCCTTTTGTTACTCCTTTTCTCCCTGATTGCTCAGGAACATTTATTTATCTGGTCAAATGAACATAAACTAGCTCATTCAGTGGATATCAGACTTGTAAATCTCATCAATGGGTTTTCATATCTATCAGTAGAATCTTTGAATTTGAATGCACATCTTTAGTTGCTAGAAGATTGTTGAGTATTGCTTCCTCATGTCTATATTTATGTATGTATATTGCAGAGAGAACAAAAACTTGACTGGGACAGCAAGATATGCAAGTGTGAACACTCATCTTGGCATAGGTATGTACGTATGCATGCATGCACGAACACAGGTCGTGCGTGCACACATGCATATTTGCGATTTGTAATCTCTTATCTGATGTTTGTCTACATCTGTTTGTACTTCATTTATCATATATAATGTTACAGTTATCAAATCCATGTTGTGGTTCTGACTGCTGTACTTTTTGGCTTCTAAGAACAAAGCAGGAGGGATGATCTTGAATCTCTTGGATATGTTCTCATGTACTTCTTAAGAGGAAGGTGTGGTTTTTTGTTTAGACATTTCTTTATTTGTTTCAGTTTTTTCCTTTTTGCTAAATCTTGTAAAAATTCTTCTCCTTTGTTTTCAGTCTTCCATGGCAGGGTTTAAAAGCAGGAACCAAGAAACAGAAGTATGAAAAGATAAGTGAAAGAAAAATTGCCACATCAATTGAGGTAGGCTTTTCTTATTTTTATGAACTGCAGCTTATAACTTTTTTGCTTTGTTTTAATGGATAAACTTATATAATGTGCAGGCTTTATGTCGGGGATATCCTCAAGAATTTGCATCATACTTCCTTTACTGCGTTCGCTGCGTTTTGATGATAAGCCAGATTATGCATATCTTAAGAGGTTATTTCGGGACCTCTTTATACGTGAGGGTGGGTTGCACTTTTCATATATTATTTCCTGGATAGAATAGATCATTTGTTTATCAACTGGACTATTCATTTCTAAGCTGAGAGTTTGTGAATGTTGCATCATGTTTGGGGTTGACATTTTTTGTGTGTGTTTGCTCTTCTTCAGGATTTCAGTTTGATTATGTGTTTGACTGGACCATTCTGAAATATCAGCAGTCACAGATTACCAGTGCTCCTCCACGTGCTGCTGTTAGTACTCCGCACAATATTTGTTGCTAATTTTTGCTCCTTTGTCTCTCAGTACTTGAACAATGGCCAATCTTTTTTTTTTTCATTTTTTGCTCTGATTTTAGGGTCCTGGTGCTGGACCTAGCTCCGGCTTGGCCCCTGCAATTACCAACGATAGGCATTCAGGTAGCCTTTTTCATCATCCATCATACATTCTTGCAGTCTTTTTTTTTTTTTCAATTTTCAAATAAAACTGCATATTTGCTACATGATCTTACCTTGATGTATTGCATACTTAAAATTCATGCTAGCATTAGATTTTTTATTTACTAGATTAGAGGTTGTGTACTTTATATATATGCATAGTTTGCGCACATATTTACCTATTGCGAATTTTTCTGCTCAAAATCGTGTTCTAGGTGGTGAAGAAGGAAGAACAAGTGGCTGGTCAGCAATGGATCCCTCCCGTAGGCGTGTTTCAGCTCCAGCTCCAGCTCCAGCTCTGGCTACAAATTCAGGCAGCTTATCAAAGCAGAAAACCCCAATGGGAAAAGATCAACTGCTACTAAAGATGCTATGGTGAGATCAGCGAATCATATTCTACAAAAGGTTCCTTAGTTATTTTATGCATTATAGGGTTATAACTTGCTGAAATGTTCGAATCATGACTAATGCAACATTTATGAAGCCTTTAGATCAAGGTTTAAAATATGATGTATAATTTCTAATCCTGAAAATGTGGTATGGTATAACTTAGAACATCCGCAGACTCTGGAACATACTGATACATCAGGTTATTAAACATAGTCATCTTTTCAAAATTCAATCTTCTTGTATTCAGATATTTTAATTCTTCTGCAATTGGTAGCCCTTTGAACTTGAAAGCATGTTGTCACAAATTTGGTTCCCTTGTACACATGCTAGTGTTGAGACTTGAGACATCCATTGGAATTTGGAACATATTATATTACAGCTGTAGATGGTCATTACAATTACCAAAAAAAAAAAAAAAACTTAACATTTTTTTTCCTTGGAAATATTTAGATTTCTAGATCCACCTGCTACATCAAAATTCTCCTTTATGCTTGTAACTCATCAAAATTTGGTGATTGGACTAGAGATTGGGTTCACAAGCATTGCAGAATTGCATCCAAAGTGGTAGGTGCTGATAGAAAAGACTTCAGTCATGCAGTCTGATTTAAGTGTTTTGTATGCATGGCTACTGTTTGAGATTATTCACATTGGAGCTATATGTCTCCATGGATTTTACCTCTCACATATGGGGTATGTAAGTTTCTGATGCTTACTACTACATTTTTTAGCATTAACATGGGGTGCTTATATCTACTTCGTTTTTTAGCATTAATATGAGGAAGAAAAACATGACTGTAAGAAAGGATCTCTCTCTAGATGATCGAAGAAACACACCCTAGATATGTTTTTGGAAGACAGATTTAGTCCTAGATCTAGAATTTTTCTGCTATTTGTCATAGTTATCCTATATATGGATTTAATATTTATCTATTATTTGGGGAGGGATATGCCATTATGCATGAGTTGTCCTAATAGTTGACTTGCATGATACGTTTCTGGTAATCATGTTTCTCTCTCTTGCTTGTTTTCTTGTAAAAGCCTTATTTGAATTAATTTCCAAGGCCTGCTTTGGTAATTCCATGAGGGGTGGAATAAGGCATTTATCCTTCTTAGTCCCTGGGATAAATGCCAAACAGAACCTGGTGGAACAACTGTTCTGGAATATGGTCAGACCAGGAATAATTGGAGGGGGGGGGGGTTGGTGATTTTCTAGGGTCACTAGAATTTCACTATCCCCAGGTTTTATTCCCGTTTGAGTAGTGTAAATCCCGAAGCAAAAGAGTAACAAAAAAGAAAGAGCATATTTCTTCTCTTTTTACCCAAATAATAACCAGCACAGGTGATGATTTTTCAAAGCACTTGTTGACAAATGCATATTTTGTATTGCCCTTGGTTATCTTATTTTATTCTGGAACTGGCTGTACCCACTTGGGATTAGAAAAAATTGCTCCCGATTGCTTATCCTCTTTGCAAGATAGGCCAAACCCATCCTAGCAGCATCAAAGCTGTAAGCCAAACCCTGAATCAATATCTCTCTGCTGACAGTTATTTAAATCTATTGCTATATGATTGCATTTAAAAGTTTTCAGAATGTATCTTGCAATCTATCAGCTGTGAAGTTATAGGGCTTTTAGCTACCGAATCTGCCAGGGTATCGTTAAGAGGAGGAAGGTCTATTAGAATGTTTTATTGTTAGGGGAAGTTCATCCACCTAATATTGCCTAAAAATCTGAGCTTCAAGGAGATCTTCATTTACATTTGAATATTCTGAATATAGTGTTTAAATGGTGCAAATAACTTCAAATGTGGCGTTGAAAAAAAAAAAAGAAAAAGGGGGAGGGAGGGGATCCTGTATCAGAGTATATGCTCTTGTTTTTCGTTTTCTCAACCTATTAATTATTTGATCAATCAACTGCATGAGGCTTGATATATTTGAAGTAAATCATGTGATTTCGCTGTACATGTTGCATATTTAGTGTTTACCATGTAATTCCTTACCGTGGATGCATATACCGTATAGTTGTCCAGTTCAACTTTTGTGGGGCGGTCAAGCGGATCTTCAAGGCGAGCTGTTGTTTCTAGCAGCCGTGACGTGGTGGCCAGCGACTCTGACCCATCTCGGACTCATGCTACCGAGGCAAGCCCTGGGACATTCCGCAAAATTTCTGGTGCTCAGAGAAGTTCCCAGTTAGTTCTTCTGAGCATAAGCGGTCTTCGTCTGGTAGGCGTCCATCCAACATCAAGAACTATGAATCCGCCCTCAAAGGTATCGAGGGCCTTAATTTCAACAGTGATGAGAGAGTTCAGTATTAGTGTTAGCTAGTAGTCGGGCTTCTGCAACTTGTGCGCTTTGATCATCACGCTGTATAAAAACATCAGAAACTGGAGAACAATATGCTCGGCCATGTTTCCCATTAGAGTCAATGTGGGAAGCTATTGTGAGTTGGGACAGAGGTGGCTCTGCTGATTTGATAGAGTGCCCAAAGACGGTGCAAAATAAGAAAAGGCAGGTCTTAAAGGAGTTGTGACACCTAACTGTGCCATGCCATTGCCGTGGAAAGGCTCTTTGTACATGCCCGAGTTATTACTGTGGCTTTCTCCTTACGTCATCTGTGTTATTTGATTATATTTCTTGGATTTCCCCTCCTGAGTCCACATTTATCTATGGCATTAATCATTTAATGCCACTTTGGATACAGAACCATTTAATTTTTCGTATTTAATCAAACGATGCAGGTATGTTGAAAAAATTACCCGTGCGTCTGTCTGCTTGTGCTGTGATTTAGTGGTCCATATTGAACAACGAATTCTGTTATCGAATTTAAGTCTTGATATGATTCAATTTCTGGTTGTTGAACTGTGTTATTAGTGCTTTCTGAGAATTTCATGTGCTAAATAGTTAAATGAAAGCATAGATGGGGTTTGGTGTGAGGCGGAGAGAGGTTTGATATATAACTTCGAGATTTTTGTTATAGTGGCAATGCTTGTGAATGTTTTGGGCATCGGTGTGTTATGGTACGGTACTCAAGGGTAAGGTGGGCTGGAACGATCAAGCTGCGTGGGAGACGTATTCATTCATTATAAATGAAGAAGATGAGTCCCTTATTAATTTTGAAGTTAGACCTAGTTACCATCAATGTCCTGTGTGTTTAAAGACTTTTTTTTTTTTTCCGGAAAAGAGTTGAATATAGTTGGAGCAACTTCTCTCTCCTATTGACCGATCAGAAGCTTGCGCTAGCTCTCGTATTTGTGGAGACATGCTAGAATGAGGAAGGCAAGATGATATAATGGTTGGCATGAAAGAAAAGTGAATTCATGACCTCTGACAAAAAAAAAAAAAAAAGCTGTGACCACTTGCTTTTTAAGCAAACATTAGTGTAAAATGCTCTATATTATAATTACAATGGTTTACAGTATTATCTCATCTAGCGTTGAGATTATTTTATGAGTATAATATATAATATCTTAACCGTTGGGACGGGCCATTATGTTTGCAGGCAAGTTCTCGTCTGATTGCAGACACTGAGATGCATAGTGTACATTACTTTAGTCGTTGCTCAACTCCTATCGGAGGGACCGATACTTCATCGTCATCGTAGACAACCCCCACCTCATCGTCCTCACATGGAAGAACCTTGCACCACATCTCTCCGTTCATTTCTATCGATGTCAATCTTAGACAACTTATCTCGCCTCAAAGTTGACGTTGGTTCCCTTGGGCTGGCTGATTGGTCCGTGCGATGCGACATCGGTGATCACCAATTCTATTTTTTTCTCCTCGGGAAGTTGTTGTTGATGACTCTTCGGATCGCGGTTGGTGTTGTCAGTGTCTGCCGCTTGCTTGATGTTTCCATCGAATTTCGGTCTTGAAGACTTAGCGATGAGGATGAGAGATGCAGAGACTTTCTTGTCTGTGACTAGATACGTTGTTGATATTTGGAGAGATTAAAGGGGAAGCGAAAGGACTGGTCGCTTCTCTTTCTTGCTGCGTTTGCTGAACTTCTTCTTAAGCTTTCAGCTCCTGGATACATATACATATATGTTTCCTTACTGTCTTCTGCTCGAAGGAGTGAATGACAAAATTTTGGGCTATTCCTGATGTCTTTTACGAAATTGGAACGAACTTTATCCTGCCACCAGAATCACCATCCAATTTAAGCAAAAAAACCTTCGTCGTTCACTGGATAAGATCCAACAACATGAGTTACAGCTTCAATAATAGTATGCTCCAAACTGGTGGCCATCAAATAGGGAGGAAGATTCAGATACTCTTCTATTAAATTTTGCAATTCCAATATCCAAGGCTCTTGACACCTCTGTCAACTCTCTCTACTCTTTCTCAATCTGTTAATATTCAGCGATTTAATAGTTCGTAGCTAGTTTGCGTGGAAAAATAAAATAAAATGTATCAATGCATGCTAAAAATTTCTAGAATTACGTAAGCAACTAAGTTGGTACCAAACGATACACCTAGCGAGCCTTCTTCCACTGCAAATTTATTCATCGGTCTTTGCTGCTTCTGTGCTGTTAGCGGTGATCTCATTTGTTCAATGATGTTCCAAGTTATGTGAAACAAGACACAGCCCAAGGCCCTCGGTGGCTTGGTATCTGCCTGAATGATGCTGTTTGATAGAAATTGGTGACTTGAAATGCAGAAACTATTACTCCTCCACTCATCAGTATTCTTTTATTTTTGGTAGGCTAGTCGTCCATATCTATCCAAATATCTAGTGGTATAGGATTATAGAGGCTCCATAAATAAAAGATAAATTTAAACATGTCATGTGAAAATGAATAGTTATTGTGAGGTCTTAACTAACATAGGCTAACCTAAAGAGACTCCTGAAGATTTGAGTGGCATCCCTCTGGCAAGAATTGAGCAATTTTGAGGAAAAATAGTGTCAGTGAAGCCAACACTCCCATATGGGTGATTGGCTGTGGTTATGCTGTTATATTTATAAATTGATTGCTCAGAAGTATAAATTTTAAATATAATTATCTGCAAGTTAAAAGCCTGAACATCTTCATATAAATGATATTAGACCTGCAGCTATAGATAGCTGCCGGCCATTGTTCTTTCCTTTTTATTTTTTCACTATGTTGTCTTATTATTCTCTAAAAGCTTAAGAAAACCTGAAAGCAAATACCAGATGTTCCAACACTATGACTACTATGGACCAATGTCATGCTATTTGAAGCAATCCTTGGCATCTGTACTCTGTAGGTCCAATTGATGAGCTTATTCAGTTGGCACCTAATATTATTCTGCATATGGGGATAATCTTAATATTATTTAAAACCATGCAAATTATAGAGAAATTAAGCTAATGAGTCATACAATAAAATTACGGGAGAGAGTAATAGAAAATTGATTAAAAGCTAAAACTTTGGTGTCAATAATCAATTTGGATTTATGCCTGAAAGATCGACCATGAAAGCTATTTATTTATTGAAGATTGATAGAGAGATATAGAGAAAAGAAAAAAAAGACTTTCATATGATCTTTATTGATTTAGAGAAAGCATATGATGGAGTATCTAGAGAAATAATATGATGGATTTTAGAGAAAAAAAAAGGAGTTACCAAAGGTACATAAAATTAATAAAAGAAATGTATGATAGCAATAACTATTGTTAAAACAACAATAGGAGAAACTAGTGTGTTTTCAATTACTGTAGGTTTACATCAAGGATCTGCCTTAAGTCATATCTTTTTGTATTAGTTATGGATGAATTAACCAAACATATTCAAAATGATATCTCATGGTGTATATTATTTGCAGATGATATAGTATTGATTGATGAAACTAAATCTGAAGTAAATGCTAAGCTAGAGATTTGGAGAGAGGTTTTAGAATCTAAAAATTTTAAGATTAGTAGAACTAAAGCTAAATACATGAAATGTAATTTTAGTGGAAGTAGAAATATAAATGAAGAAACAGTGAAGATTGCAAGCCAAGAGATACCAATGAGTAAAAAATTTAGGTATTTGGGATCAATTATCCAGCAAGAAGGTGAAATAGGAGAAGATGTGAATCATAGAGTTAAAGCAAGATGGACTAAGTGAAGGAGTATTTCGGGAGTATTGTGTGATCGAACATTAAAATTAAAAGAAAAATTCTATAAAATTGCTATTAAGCCAGCTATTCTATATAGAACAGAGTGTTGGGCAATACTGAAACATGTGAATAAATTAAGTATAACAGAAATGCGTATGTTAAGATGAATATGTGGTAAAACTTTAAAAGATAGAATTAGAAATAAACATATAAGAGAAACGATAGGAATAGCCCCAATTGAAGATAAAATGAGAGAAAATCGATTATGGTGGTTTGGACATATACAACGTAGACCCTTAAATGCTCCAGTTAGAAAGAGTAATCTTTTAACAATTCATGATAAGGATAGAGATAGAGGTAGACCTAAACTAATATAGGTAGAAATAATTAAAAAAGATATAACTATTTATAATTTAAATATTGACTTGGTCCTGAATAGAGCAGAGTGGAGGAAGCATATTTATGTAGCTGACCCCATGTAGTTGGAAAAAGGGTTAGTTAAGTTGAGTTGAGATATGGGGACAATCTTGACCTCATGGAGTCATTCTCCAACCTTCCATAGCACATATCTATGCAAGTTCAAATGCAACACAGCATGCCCCACCATTAGGTTTTAATGCCTTTTTTTTGTTTTTAATTACCATTTTCTCATATCCTTTCTCATCAACAAGTAGATTAACTAAAAATTTTACCAAGTTGATCTTTTCTATTTTTTAAAAAGTTCTATAAAACAGTTATGGTATCGGTTATGCTATATGATATAAAATATTAGATAGTTAGAAAATTTTATATATATGTTAGGTGAATATGGCTAAAATTGATATGTTATAATGGATACATATTAATATAAGAAAAAATATAGTAAAAAATAAAATCATTCATAAAATAGTGAAGGTAACATTAATTAAGAATAAATTAAAGAATAATTCAGATAGTGTGGATATTTGTAAAATAAACATATAGGTGCGAAGAAATGATTTGATATATATAAAAGAAAAAAGAGAAAGAAATAAACCAAAAATTACATGAGAAAAAACAATGAATAAAAATTTAATATTTTATATCTTGCAAAAAAATAATTTTAAGTCAAACATAATGGAGAAAAAGAAATTCATATAGTTGACCTTAGCTAGTTTAGAATTAGAGTTTTGTTGTTAATGTTATTGATCTTTGTTGTTTTTTTTTTTTTCTCTTAGTTGAAGGGTGAGACATTGAAGAAAAAGCATAATAAATTTTTATTGTTCAAAAGAAAAAAAAATCAAGTAAACAATCATCTCTAAACATAGCGCATTTTATGAGTACATAAAAATGAAAACCTCTCGAATCATTGCTTGGTGGAGCATCAAAGCAATTCACTAAAAGAAGTGTAGATAATAAAGATGGACTTTATTCATACTAGGATAAAAATCTTTGAGAGATGAAACATCGAGATAGCATGAGAAAAAGGAAAAGGAATAAGGCGTAATTTAAATTTACTGTTGGGATACTTAATGGTTGTTGAGTTTGTTATTGGCCAATAGCTAATCCAAACAAGCCCTACAACCTAAATTGTCAATGGACCAGTCGTGCCAAAATGAATAGGAAAAGTCTTTGTGCATCACCTTTGATGCACAAGGACGCACACCGGCGCGCGGCTATTGGTGCGCGCTTTATGCACCAAACTCCAGTGCACAAAGACTTTTCCAAATGAATATCCTCAAAAGTAGCTCTCGGACTGGGCTTGTTGGAAGGCTTTAAAAGCTAAACTCGGCCTGCCTCAAGTTCTTCCAGTGATCATTCTCACTAGGAAAAGACTTTGTACATCGCATCCGGTGCAGCAAGTCCTACGTGGGCTGCACCGCCCCTTTCTTATTGGTCCACATGCATACGATACCCATTAAAAAATGTTAAGACAACTTTACGATATCCCGATGAAAAAAATTATGATACCCCAGTTTTAAAATTATGACACCATAGTTATAAAATTACAATACCCGTTCAGAAAGTCAAAAAAAAAGATACCCAGTTGTAAATTTAAGATACAATAGTTATAAAATTACGATACCCATTCAGAAAATATGCTGTACACAAATTCCAAAAAAAAGCTGAACATGTATTAATACACGTCACGTCAAAATTTAAGATGACACCTCAGTTGTAAACTTACGACACAGTAATATAAAATTAAAATACCCATTAAGAAAAGTAAAAAAAATTACATCCCAATTGTAAATTTACGACACCATAGTTATAAAATTATGACATCCACTCAGAAAATGTGTACACAAATTTCAAAAAAATTAAACGGGTATTAATGCACGTCACGTCAAAATTTAAGATGATACCCAGTTATGAACTTACGATACCGTAGTTATAAAATTAAGACACCCATTCAGAAAGCCAAAAAAAATTACGACATCCCAATTGTAAATTTACAATACCGTAATTATAAAATTATGACACCCATTCAGAAAATGTGCACTGTAGCCTGTACACAAATTTCAAAAAAAATCTGAACAGGTATTAATGCACGTTATGTCAAAATTTAAGATGGTATTCTTACCCCATCATATCAAGCCATGTAGGATTGTGGACCAATAAGAAGGAGCTATGCAACCCATGTAAGACTTGCTGCACCGGAAGCGATGTACAAAGACTTTTCCTTCTCATGCAACAAGTCAAACAAATTGCATTGGATACGTCCGATCTGCTTTCAAAACAATGTAGGTCTGTTGCCAGTCAAACCATTCCATTGCATGATACATAAAGCATCCATTCTTTCATTTCCTATCAGACCATCAATAAATTAATATGGCCCCAAAAGCATCATACCCGACCTGCCTCCAATGACCTAGTGCATGGATTCCAAAACCCTTGTATATGATATTCCTTGACATGGGGAAGGTGGCTAATGTCTATGATGATGGCCTACCAGTAGGCATCTTGTCTTTACCATCATGCATCCATACCAACCAGACTGAAGGGTCTCATGTGGCACTATGATGTGGCCAATGCAGTAATGTATGCTTGTGAGGGCTTGATAAATGTCAATAGGTCCTAGTTAGGCCCTATTTAAAATAAAAGGACAATGTCTTAGGGTTGCATGACCCTAGAGTTCATGGAATATTCCCTTTTACTAGGGCCACCCAATATCAATTAACAACAATGAACATAAGGTTAAATATTAGCACATCCACCTTATAGCATCGACAAGTTAGGATAGAAGGGCACCTACTCTAGTAGAACAGTTCAGGAGCGATACAAAAGTTAGGCCTGCCTAATCCTAAGCTGGATAGGCTTCCAAGCTATTACATACTCGATTTTTTCATACAAAGATTTTTTAAGATAAAACTAATTTTACTCTCTACTTTTTGCCTTGCTTCAGACTTTTTTTTGTTATCTATTTCATGGTATATGGCACGAAGAAATAGGTATACCTTTTATTTTCGCATGGATCAGTCTCTCTTTTAAAACCTATTGGGATAAATTTTGTTAAATTTAACAAGATGTGATAGGATGGGTTAGAGATATGAAAAGGAGAGAAAAAAAATGAGAGGATAAAAAAAAAAAAATTGCCTCACCTTTCTCTTCTACTTAGTTGCTCTTCTGTGTTTGCTTTTCTTTGCTTATGTTACTAAACTTGAAAGGATATTGTCAAACATTACCTTGTTCTACTTAATTCTCTTTAAATATGTAATATAAAATTTTCTCCTAGGAACATGTTATAACATATCAATTTCTAGGTGTTCTTTGACTTCAGAGGTTTGTTACAGGAAAAAAAAAAAAGAGAAGAATGGCCAGTCTCTCTGCCATGTCATCTGTGAAAGCAAGGGGACAAGCAGAGGGAAGTACATGATAGAGGTGATGAGACCGAAATGTTTTCGGTGGCATGTGGATCCTATGATGTTATAGCAATAGGCATGGGACATTAATCATGTAGGCAACCATGTTCTTGTTAATGACCCGAGTAAAAAGAAATAATTAATCAAGCATGAAGCAAGGAGGCACCTTTCTGGATTCTAGTGCTTTTAATCATAATTTAGCAAGCTGGATCTGCGAAGAACCTCCAAAATTTTTATAAGATTGATAAAACTTGTTCCCCCTGGCATGTCCGCAGACCGGTCAGTCCACTTCTAAATTGGCATGGAAAGAAGCAAGACCAGTTCACCGAAAGTAACTCTATCCAATGTGAAAATGCCACCCGGCCATCTATTATTTACACAACTCTTAACTTCTAAAGCTAGTTTCCATCAGTTACCATATTGGTCTTAACTTATAGCTTGCTATCCTAATCCATCATACATTGCCTTATGATGAAAGTATTCTCCAGATTCACCTCTCTATGTATCTTTTATTCTAATCATATTGGATTACTTGTATTAATAAAAAACTGCTTGCTGTCTTTTCTCTTGCATTACCTAAAATTCAGAAAAATAAAAGAAATCATTTCTTCTCGACTCAACTACTATAATAATACATCTGCTACTGACCTTTATCTAAGCACTCCTGGTTAGGAAACATGCTAATTTATTTGTATTTGCCAAAAACAATTCAAGACAAATAGGGGAGATCGTCGGCGTGATTTGATATGAAGAAAGAGACATGCACCACAAGATATGAATGATGATATTTATAAATCCCATAATGAGTCCAAATCTTGGATTCACTGAATCACGTTCTCTAATCTACCTAATAATCTTAGACAGAGTTATTTAAAACCCATATATTGATGCATTCATCAGAATCATGATGTAATGGAAAACCAAGGGTAATTAAAGTAGTGGATTTGAGAACTGCATGCATACATGAAGCCAGTGAGCAAGTGTCAGAAAAAGGGAGAAGGAAAAAAAAAAAAAACTAACTTGAACAATGTGGATCTGGCATGACTTGTTCTGTTAATATGTCAACTCAACAGCACTCTACAATGACCAAACTACTACCTATTAATGAATGCATGATGTTGATGACAAGAAGTGGATAACATTACTAACTGCAGATATGGTGCTGAGTATGATGATAGCAACTAGAGCAATGATGCAGTGGCCCAATTGAACAAGACCAACAACACCAACAAGACCACAACTCCAATTGAATCATGTCCCAGGATGGAAGAAGTCATCACCAGCCTCGCGATGCCTGCAGAGTCCACAGACACAACTCATGGTTGAGGAGATGAAAGGGAACCAACATAAAGCAATCAGTGCCCTCTCCGCCTTTTTTTTCAGAGATGCAGACCAGAGAACATCTCAAGGCCCACCAAACCCCAGACACGAGTTTAGAGCCAACACCAAGTTGAAGCTCCAGATCATCCCCAAGGCACCTAACAAGAAAGGCCATCCATCCCTTCTCCATCTCATGAGCATCTTAATTTGCTTAGTTGTGATGGCTATTAGAAGTCTCAAAACCGGCAAGCTTATGCCAATAAAAAGCACAACAATGATTTCCTGTCAGGTATGGATAATGCATCCATATTCAAGGGAGCTCTTGAAGCTCAGAGAGGATAGAAGAGTATTTCAAGGCTCAAGAAAACCAAGGATCAATTCTACTGAAATGGTGTAATGTCAAGGGAAGCATAAATCTGCTAAAATACTATCAAACAGTAGATTATATGTTATGCAAATTATCTTTGATAAATGGTGTCATTAAATTTATCAAACTTGGCTCAAACATAAAAATAATGCAAAAGCAAAAGAATCTAAGAAGATACTCCACAAAGGCCCTTGCATGTTTAATGTTTTCTAGAGCATTTGAGAGGGGTAAAATTCAACAGCGATCAGTTTCCCTGTCTTACATTTCAGGAAAAGCTGAAGTCTTTGTTCTCAGATTATTCAAATTCCCAAATTTGATATCTAAATCTTCCCAACTAGAGTCTCTTTTTTTAAGGCTAGTATAGTGATTCATGAAACTGAAATGCCACAATGATCAGTCAGCTTAGATGGATCAACCATGCGTGCATGCATTAAAGGCAAAATTGAAGCACAATGTCCTTGCACTCTGATACCGGACAACATGCTAACTGTTAAAAGATAGGATTCTTTCTCCAAGGATGCAGATTGGTAGGGGTATTATGGCTTACATCAGGTGCAACGGTGCTCAGATCTCAACCACAAAATGGCTGGAAAAAGTAGGTAGACATTCATTCTTCACATGAAAGCATAAAGAAACCATTGGTAATTTTATTAGGACATTAGATGATGGAAGAAACACATCCTATAAAGAGTTATGCCCATGCATGAAGCTTCTCAGGTACAATTGTTAAAAAAAGAATCACATTGGAATGGAAAGAAAATATTGAGAAGGATCAAAAAAGTCATGGTGAACTCGGTGCCTTTGAATAGCCTAGGTGTTCAATCTCCCAGGTCTTACGCGGAGCAACCTCTTTGTGTGATGGAGTGTATTCCTGCAATTCAAATGAATGAACAAAAATCATCAAGAAGAATAAGAAGTGAAACTTTGCTGAAGCTATCATAAAAAAAATGCTGGATAAAATCAAATTGACAAAAAGATGTCGTAGAGAAAATATTACAAATCCATGTAATGAATTTAAGAGTGAGGCTGGCTGACCTCCATTTTTATAAGCAGCTCTTTTGCAGTTGGAGCTGAAACAACTATGTCTCTAGCAGCCGGTTTTATGAAACCTTCCGCCACCCCTTTGTCAAATAGTGTGAGCAACGAATTGTAGTAACCATCAACATTTAATAGCCCAACCTGTGGGAACAGAAACTCTATTATCACCTGTAATTTATTCAGAAAATTAAAGATGTAAATGCAAGCAATTGATGTTCACCGGTTTACTATGAATTCCAAGCTGTGACCATGTGATCATCTCTAGCAACTCTTCCATTGTTCCATATCCACCTTAAATAATCAAAAGTAAATGCAGTAAATTTTTGAAATGAAACAACTGCTTATATTTGCTTTCAAGTCACACTTGATCAAGGGGAAGTGAGGATTTACCAGGAAGCGCGATGAATGCATCTGCTTTCCGTGCCATTTCGGCCTTACGCTCATGCATGTCAGAAACTATCTTTACTTCACCCACAGCTTCACCAGATATCTGTGAAAAGTTAAATTTCCACTCTTCAGTGCATTTTTGAATTGAATAACCAAAAAGAGGGCTGGAATGATGGAAAGGATTCCCTTTCCTATTCTTTGTTCGGTCCACATAAGATTGTGCTTTCCATGTGGTACATAACAACTTAAAAAGACATATATCATCTTAAATCTGGGAAATGAATGAAGTCATGATTCCTTCCATTCATATATCTCAAAAATACAAATGTCCTCTTGTTAGCAGCTTGTTTGTCTCATATACAAAGTTGAAAATCCAATCACGGACTGACAGTTTAACTTCAAGAGGATCCTTATAATCAACAGTCCTTGATCCTGTTACTTATCAAGAATGAGCAAAAGTGGGAGGGCAATCCTGAAAAACATATGTAAAAGGACTCTAACATTTTGAAACTCACAAACCCGGATTGCCATGGTACTGAATCAAAGATTAATGTAGTTATGAGATGACATCTAATTAGGGCCAAGCTACCAACTAATTGATCTAGACCTCAATATATCAGAAGGTGGACGCAATGTTGTTGAATAAGGACCAAATTACTAGCAGTTAAAAGAGAATTATGATTATTATTCCTCTTGGCTTCCCTCTTGATCAACATATCAGAAATCAGATGGAATCCATCCATGCTTCCACCAATTTACCAGTTACACAAAAAAAAAAAAAAAAAAACACCTTGCTGCCTTCATATGCCTCACGGAGTTTGAAAGCCTTTGATCTAAGAGACCAAAAGATAAATTCTAAGACATAAGATAAAGCAGGCATGGAACAAATCTACTTCAAAGTGCGAGCATGTAAGACCAGGGAAAGTGATGACAATTTGCTATGCCTAAAAAAGATTTACAAAATAGAAAACATGGAAATAGAGGACAATGGCAGAACAAACAAAAAGGAGAAGAAGAAATGGCTAGATGAAACAATTACATACCTCAATGGGCATGAGAGCCTTAGGAATAACCCTGCATGAATTCATTCAAGTAAATTTAAAAGACAAGCAGTTTACTTTGTTCCCCAAAAGAAAACACTAATAAAGGATATGCCAAGAAAGGTGAAACCATAAAATACAAAGTAGAGGAGGCAATCAACAGGGCAAAGTTTGTTTGTAGTCACTACCCAAGGACATGGCAACCTCCATCATATACCGTCTGAGCGATCAAACCCATCAGTCCGACACTCCCCCCACCATAAACCAACTCAATTCTTCGCTTCACCTGCAACCATCCAAGAAATACAACCAAATAAATATCAAGACAAAAGCAAAGGACAAATACCATTGTATCCATATCATCCAATCTAAATATCACCATCCAGCTTAAAAGAGGAGGAGGAGGAGGAGGAGGAAATCCCAATCAAAACCAATACCCTGGTCCTCACATCTGATTTGATTCAGTTCAAGATTAGAATCTCAAGGTACACCAAGTCTCAAAATCCTATCTTTCGCTCACCAAATGCGAAAAAGAATAGAGCAGCAACGAAAAATCATACCAGTTCAAGACCCAAATCAAGAGCTGCATCGCTGAAGATGGTTCGATTGCCAGAGTTGCTGCCACAGAAGACGCAAATCCTCTTGAACTTGCTCGGAGCCACCTCGTCCATGGTTGTTCTATTCAACGTCTCCCTTATTCTCCTCGCTTCTCACAGAGATTGAAGTAAAGGAAAGATTTTCCGCTCAGTTTCTCTCTCCCCTCCTGGAGAAGATATATAAAGGAGAGAAATTTCTCCCCTTTGTCGCTGTATCTCGTCCAAAAGGTTGAGATTTTTCCCTTAGCCCCTCCACGAGGAGAAATCTGTCCCTCTTTCTTCTCCAAAAGATCGAGGTAAACGAGGGATTTTTTCCCCTCAGCTCCTCGGTAAAAAAATTCCACGTGGAGAAGGGATTCAAGTTGGATAAAGAGCGCGTTCCAGTGGATACGCTCTTTATTGCTTGCCTTCTTTGAATCCGAGCAGTATCTATCTGGAATCCTATCTTTCAGTCCTCCCTTTGGCTCTCCCTATCCTCGCCTTCCTTTTTCTTTTTCTTATTTATTATTCTTCTTGTCTTTTCTCTTTCCAAGGGAAGACTTCTCAAAGGAAACACCACCGAAAGGAGGAAAACTCTCCCACGCTCCGCGCCTCTACTCCCTCTGAAAGCCGCCAAAGCTCTTCTTACCGCCGCCTATGTTAATCAATCCAGCGTTGGTGTTAATTGATGCCACACTTCCAATGGACTCCAATTTTATGATCTGATTACCTCAAGATACGATTAGCTTTTGGATTGGTGGGCCAGTGAGTTGTAAGTTTGAGAGCGGGCTGGATTCAGTGAAATCAATGACCTAATTTGCATTGCATCACTGGCTCAACGACATCCAAGATAAAAAAATTTCTATATTTCTAATAAAGCTTTTTTAACATAGTTTTCTCATTAAATTTGTTAGCATTATTGTTGCGTGATTAAAATTTTCATCGATAATGGACAATATTTACAACTTCAATGACAGTGAGCAGTTCCCAGAGGTTTAAGACTCCAAAGATCTGTCCGCAGGACGGAATAATTTTGATGTGATTTTGATTGTCAAAACCATAATTGCATCAACATAAATCCTGTGGTAGAAAAAATATGGCCGAAATCAATTACAAAATAAGGTTGCAATCAAATATATATGCATGCATGCCGTGGAGTCCATCTTTTCAGCAGTCCCTCTGTAGAAGCTTAGCGACACTTTATATGGATTAAAAAGTGACTTGGATAAAATGACGTTATTTGTATTAACAATGGTTGTTCTGATCATTCACAAGTCCTGATTCTGGAGAGATTGAAGTTTAAGGAAGATATGGCATTGCATGCAGAGTGGAATCAATGCTCCAGTGGGAGACTGACTCATAATCAAAGTGTCACCACACAAAAAAATAGTTATTCTGTTTTTTTTTTTTTTCGATGCAACAATCGTTGATTAGAGAATAAAAGGAGAGATTTTTCCATGAGCTAGCTACTAAACTTCCCTTTTGATCGATGAATGTGTTGTTTATGGGTCAAAATTTGCTAGCCTAAAAAAGCATCCATCATAGTTATTTTTGCAGAAAATATTTTTTGTTATTAAATTTTCAGTCCTTATCTTCTCTGCTTCCTTTATTCTTCAGATAAATCAATGTTTATACTCTTCTGCCTCAGTGATATAACCAATTAAACAATTTTCCATTTGGTTGGAATTTGTGTCATAATAAGTTCTCAGTATTTCAATTAAATTTCACCTTCGTATAAAACTTTACAAGAAAATTATTCTGATTTCAGGTTATCCTGAATCATTTGATCTGTTCCCCTCTGATAGCAAACCATCCTCAACATAAAATAAATGGACAGAATAGGTTCGCCTTGATCTAAGTTGCTACAAGAATAAGCATACAGATAGTTCAATGGAAACTCAGAGCCAGCAAGTCCTAATGCAACCATATGTATGGACACCCAATAAATCAAGCAATTAACCATTTGCACAGGAGATTCACAGTAATTGATAAAAATTTGATATGAAAGCAATTTAAGTAGAAAAGAACAGGTAAACAACATTTACCAATCTGTAAGCAGAATAATCGAAAAGAAAAAAAAAATTTGTTGTGTTACAAAAGCCATATATGAACCAATGCAGATCATCAGAATACAAATAACACATTGCATAAACAATCACACAAGACAACAAGCGGTTGGGCACCAAAAAGCAGATACAGCAAAGAACTGATGGGCCTTGAATTTCCAAGAAAACAAGCAGACACTTGAAATACTCAAAACAAAGAAGCTGATCTCTCATCATAGCAATAGTTCTCCTTGTCCATGCTTCTTGTCATGCTTTCCCCCTTCCAAGACCTAGCATTTGAGGTTTTAAAAGATGAAACCAAGTCTGAACCATCACTACTCTTGAGTCTATGGTAGAGAAAACCACTCTCTTATGATACTGAAGATCCCCTGATGTTTGTCTCTGCTGCGTTGTTGTTCTATGGGCACTGCTGACTTTCTGTTTCGCCCTGATCGACTGTGTCGGGTTCATATAGTTTGGCCGACTTTACTGCTCTCCTCGGTTCTTTCTGATGCTAAGACAGAGGCACCAGATATCGGGGTAGATGTGCATACAGAAGATGATGACGGAGAAGTCTCATCATACTGGAATTCGGAAGAGGAGGCAGAATGAGCTTCGCAGTTGTTGCTAAGCACTGATGGAGGTCTTGCTGAAACCCTTGTGGTGACATTGTTCTTTCTGATTTTTACCAAGCCTGAATCTGAATACTTTGGGCATATTCCATGAAATTCTTCGCAGCTTTTAGAATAATGGGCCTCAGAAGAATCACTGTGAGCTTGTTCCATTAACCTATTCTCCCAAGGCTTTGCTGTCATCCACCGTTCTATCCAGCTCCAACCCCAGTTACTCTTATCTTGCTCATGATGCCTGAGAGAGGCCACAGATGAGTCAGACCTCATGTTGGAAGTCGGCCTCCATTGCTGAAAGAAATAGTCAAAGAAAAGAATGGCACAATTCAGACTAAATGCAATTGTTAAGCCTGTAATGCTTTGAAATGCGGCTCAGATCTTTGATGACTTACCTGCTGCAAAAGAGAGTAAGCGATGGCCCTTTCTCTCCTCAAAGCTCCCTCTTGCCTCAAATGTAACTTTGCCCTGACTTCATCTAGCGTGCCTTGACTGTCACACCATCCTTCCTGAATAACCAAAAGATATTGACCTTCATGATTTTTGTAATGCATCTAACAAGATTTAATGGGAGAAACATTCTAGGAAACCATGTGCAAAACTTAAGAGAGCTTGGGATATGTTATTATCCACTCCCTCAGTGATAATATTCAAGCCAATGAGTGCATGACTGTAGTTATTCCTATAAAGATGAAATTTTTATATCCCAACCTAGAATTCTGCAAAGCCACATCAGAACTTGGTGATGCAAAGCATGAAATTCCCACCAGAATGTCACTGTTCTTTGAAACAGATAAAATATTAGAAATCTCGGTATCAATCCGCATTATTTTTCAACGTAGGGCATGATAGATCTCTGGTTCTATGCACATCAAAATTTTGGTTGGTGGTTCAGAGATCAAAACCAATGCAAGTTTGCATACCCTTAAAACAAATTCAGCACCAGCAGGATAGGAAATGCAGAAATCTAGGATGGAAGATAAATTAATATCGGGCTAAGTTTTAATCACAAAATGATTGGTGTCACTTCTAAGCACCATTCTTCTCTCATTCTTATTCAGATATTCAAACTTTCAGTTTTTATGCCATACTATTTTTTTTTTTAAAGGGAAAAAGGAGAAGAGAGCTAACAATGCTCTCCTCCCTAGCTTTAGTAATTCAAACCCACGAATATCAAGATTTGATTGAAGCAATAAATAGAATAAATCATACATGATTGCAATCAGTCTAAAACCGTTTCATATTTTATAATTAGTAGATGTTGGACCCTTCCCTTGTGCTACTTGCTGGCATAATTCTCAACAGTTTCCATATATATCTCCTTATTTTCACTAAAATGACAAGTTTTTGCACAAAAGATTAGATTCCAAGTACTACACAAATTTGGTGCGGGCATGGAAAGTCAAAAGAGGAAAGCAATCCCGAAAACAAAATCTAGTTACAAAATGACAAGAAAAGAATACTGCCATTAAAAGGTAAATAAGGAACGAGTAGTGGTAAATGACATAGGGTGTACCTCTGCTTCCTTCAAGAGATCCACTTGGTTGCGACGGCTCTCAAGCATCTGCTGGACGGCCTGCCCCTCAGTGGACAAGCGCACACGCCGTGCGCGCATGCGGGCCTGGACTCGGACGAGAGCCTGCATGCACTTCAGCGTCAATGCTGCCTGCTTCCTCACCTGGCGACCTCTTACTAGTGCTTGAAGCCTTACAATTCCTTTCAGAGCCCTTCGAGCTCTTCTAGCCTACGGGTTCAAACAACTAAAGAAGTTCAAAGAGCAGGGGAAAAAAGGAATAGCAGGGATCGAAGTACTAGACTTTAGCCTAGAGCTAGAAACGTCGAGGACAATTTTTGAAGGGAAAATGGAGAAATCTTGTCGTCCTGGCAGGGCAAAACTGAGCAGATATCCAAAAATTAGAACAAAAAAATATATTTTGTCAAGGTCAAAGAAAAAAACCTCTTTTTTTTTTTTGAAGCAAAAATGCTGAAGATAAAGAGAGGAACCCTCTTGTCCACATTAGAGGTTGAGAGTTATTCACCAGAAAGGAGGAGAAGTAGAAGAATATGAATTTGTCGTGAAATATCTCAAGGATCGACTTCATTTTGATAAGCAAAAAAGATATAGAAATAGATGAGAAAAAACTGTCAAAATTTAGAACTATGGAGAAAAAAGAAAACTTATTTGGAATTTAAATTTTTTAAAAAAAAATTTAATAAGATGCATCGACAAAGACTCAATCAAGCACAAATACAAATAGAAAGAACAGTAATAGACGGTCATAATACCAAGAATCCACGAAAGGCAGCTTGTATTCGGATAGCGGCCCACTCCTGCCTCGCCACCTTGAAATCCTTCGGGGGCGCCCGTACCACCATCGCCACTGCGGCGTTCAAGGCATCGGCCAATGAGGAGGTATCGGAAGCCTCCGACGCCGACCTGTGGCTTCCACTCCTTGACCCCGAGGAGCTCCTCCATAACTTCCACTTCCTATTCTTCCCACTCCCAGTGCCGCCACCACTACCCACCACCTTGAAATGCAATCCAATTGAGAAAACCAAACACGAAGCACGAAAATCCAATCAAGATTGTAAATTAGGGAGAAGGAAGGAATGGGAGTAATTACTTGGTCGTCCTTCTCCGATTTCTTGAGGCCCATGATGGATTTGATCCACTTCCCGGAGCCGCCCATGTCTCCAAAACAGCTTTTTTCTTGTAGAAAAATCTTAGCTTTGAGGCGTATGAGATCTGAGAGAAGGGAAGAAGAGAAGGAGAGCGAGAGCGTGAGAGAGAGAGAGAGAGGTTGCGAGTGGGGGATAAGGGAAGAGCCGAAGAGCACGACCCTTTTAGCCATTCGAGTTTTGAATTTCAAAAACAACAGGGAGAGAGAGAGCGGGGGAGCGGCAACGGGAAACGGACGCAAATCCCGCTCTCTAAGCCTCTTGCCTTTGTCGGTGATCGGTACCTGTCAGCCACTTTAATATACGAAACTCTCGCTAATTGGCGGTCCGTGGCTTGAGGAAGACGAAAAAGAAATTTGTACGGGTATTCTTTTTCTCTCGGTTTTATGCCCGGCGTCTCGTTTCCCAACGAACTCCAGCGTAGAGACAAAACAAGGAGCTCTGGGGCTCTCGCTTCCTCTCTAGGTTCGAGCTTTTTTTTTTTTTTTTAAAGATGGCTCACTTTTGAGTTTGCACAGAAGAGTATAATATATTTTATACGTACAAATATACATCCGTATAGCTTTGTTTTTTACATTAAAAAATACTTATATATAATTTGATTTAAATTTGAATGATGATGATTTCATATGAATGATTTGAGCCACTTATTATGATAAATATTTTAACATATATATATATATATATATATATATATATATATATTATATTTTCTATCTTTATATCTATATAATTTATGAATTTTAATAGAAAAGATGACTAAATTTTAAATTTGACTGCATTTGAATGTAATCATATATATATATATATATATATATATATATATATATATTTATACTGCTTATTTTTTAACTATTTAATAGCATTTGAATTTTAACTTGGTGGCTTTAAAATCTGGTTTAAAGAATTTGAACACCAATAAACATGATGAGCTAAGACCTAGATTGTAAAGGAGAGCTCTATGTTTGAAGTTTGGACTAATGCTCCCGTGACAATAAGAAGAGCATGATAAGCGTCGGAGACTACTCAACTAAGGCCTCCGATGGTCAAGCTAATAAGGAGGCTAATGCGTGTCATAGTGCAACGATTAAAACACCTTAATTTTACTAATAGAATAGCGAGAATAAGAGATTGAATCCACAGAGACTTTAGCGGTTATCTTGAAATAAATTTATAAATTTAAATAATAGATAATTAGTAGTAAAAAAATTAAGATATGATCTATCTTATAAGAGCACGGCCCGTAGATCACGGTTCGTCCCTTTTAAGAATATATCAGTCAAGAATTATTTCCAGTTAAATAGAATAGATCAGTCAAGAATTATTTTCACTTAAATAGAATTCAATAAGAATTAAACATGAATAAAAGTTTTATTTCATAGCATCCAAGAGTGAATATTAAAATTAAAATTAAAGAGTTTTATTTTCTGACATTAAGAAGGCAACAAATTCTTCCTAAACCGAACCAAAGCTGATCTGAACTACTAGGCCGAAGACGGGCTGAATCGGGCTCTCTGTTCTTCCTTCACAGACGCCTCCAAGTCACAAACGTTCTTCGAGCAAAGCCTCTGCAGACGCCTCCGAACTCCTCCGAATAGAGCCTCCGAGCCACGAATGCTTGCAGAACCTTCGGACGAATGGCCCCTGGGGACTCCTCTGAACTCCTGCAGAACTCCCAATCGCTCCCCCCGAACTCTACCTTGTGCTGCTATTTATAGAGGCCTAGAAGCGGAGAAGACGCGCTTCCTGTTTCCATATCAGACGCTCGGATGAAGAGACGACGCGGATGCGGAGAAATCCCGGAGAGATCGCGGACAGGATCAAAATTCCTTCCATCTGAAGTTTACACTTCCAATTTGAGAATTTCCAATCCAATTTATTTCTTGATTGGTAAGGAGAACGATTGAATCGGAAGAGAAGAAGAATCGGAAGAAAAAAAAAGGAAAATTTGTGTGAAAAGATGATGAACTCGGCAATTGGTTTGCCGACTTTGCTTTGAGATGCATGCCGAAACAAATAAATCATTGTAAATTCAATTTCGAGCTTATTTTAAGTCCGATTTGAGTGGTCGTTTACGTCTTTGGACTCCTAAAATTGAGCTCTTTAAGTTGATAGGGCTTTACATGCAAATATTATATAAAATAATCAAATATTAAATAATAAAGGCAATTTAATCTATTAATTAATATATTTATGATGATTATTTGTGCGTTTATCACTCCCCCCAACTTGAATCTTACTCGTCCTCGAGCAATAAGAAATTTAGAAATATGTACCAAGCTAGTCCAAGAATTGACAGTTATCTTACATTTCTAAAAAAAAATCTGGTTAGATTATAAGGGAGGTACTTCATCGGAATATTAAGTTTACTCATTTAGTGATAAAGTGTAGTCCATAAGAATTTATAAAACATTTCCTTCACTAACTTTTCACTTCTCTGTTTAAGTCTTCTAACTTAATTTGGGTTGGGTGTAGTATCTTTTTGTAATTTAGTCCTCTTATTTATTTATTTATGTGTAAAGTCAGTGCAATGTCCTAACCCCTTACTTTTAGAGATAGGCAATGGACCGTACCGCCCATGGCACGGCATGGCCCATGCCTGCATGGGCCGTGCCGGCAAGCCCAGTAAACTGTGCTGTGCCGGACGCGAAAAATTGTTTCCATTGGCCCAGCATGGCACGACCCATGACGGGCCTGGGTCGTGCACGGCTCAAATAAAAAAATTTATAAAAAGATATTTTTTTGATAAATTAAAAAATTATTAGGAATAAAAGAATTTTATTAATATAAAGCCACCTTAATGTTGGGAGGTTTGGCATAGACCCCTACCAGCTTATTAATTTAAATCAAAATAGTACAGAAGGGAGAGGGGCTAGGCATGACCTCTAGAACAGAATACAATAAATAAGGAGAAAAAAATAGAAATAAAAAAAAAAGATGACTCACTTTAAGTTTTTAATAATTAAAAAATAAAAATATATAATTATAAAAGTAGAAATAACTCACTCATCAGTCATCAGTAGTATTTGTGTCATCATCATCTTCGCTGGTTAAGTTATGTCCACGTCTATCTTGAAGCCTCACCTCAGCATCCAACCAATCTTTGAAGCAGATAAGCATTTCAACTGTCTCGCCAGTCATCCTACTTCTCTTTTCGTCCAAAATACGTTGATCTGCTCTGAAAGCGGATTTCGATGCTATTGTGGACATCGGCACAGCTAAAATATCTCGTGCAATGGTAGACATAACAGAATATTGATTTCTAACACTCTTCACCAAGCTAATACATCTAGACTTTCTATTTGATCTTCATCATATGCAGAATGAAGATCGTTTCGTAAATAAAATTCTAATTCATTACTTAAAGATAAAGAAGATGAAGCATGTGTGTGTCTTCTAATGAATGAAAAATAGATGACGAATGAGATCTAGAAGAAGAAGTAGAGCTTTGAGCAGGTATTCTAGATCCATAAATTTTATCATTATATAAATCATAAATATTATTAAGAAGTCATGTTACCTCATGATTTTGATTCATGTTTTCATAATATTGATCAATTAAAAAAATTACACCATTTAATTTAACTCTAGGATCAAAAACAACAGCTAAGTTACACAATGAACATATCCTATTCCAATATTCATTCCATTTAGTTTCCATATTATGTATAATAGGCATTAAAACTTCATGATATCTTATTCTTTAAATTTTCTACTAATTACATATGCTTTTTATAAAAATGAACAAGAAGTTGGATAATAAATACCTGAAAGAACATTTGTAGCATCATAAAAAGTAACCAAAAAATCTTTTAAAATTTTACCTTGATGCCAATCAGCTTCAGTCAATGTAAATCCTAATCCATGCTCATTAATATAAGCACTTAATAAGTTCTTATATGGATATGCATCATGTATCATGGTATAGGTACTATTCCAACGAGTTATTACATCAAGTTTAAATTTTTTAAAATGTTTACCATAATCTACACATAATTGTTTAAATTCTTGATGTCTTAACCTTGAAGCATGAATAAAAGAAACTGCATTTCTAATTTTTGAAATAACCTCTTAAATTATGTTCATGCCAGATTGAGCAAAAGATTTAATATATGACATGCACATTTAATATGAAATAATTGTCCATTTAAAATGGGATGCAAAGAGTTGTTTAATAATGCATGGCAGAATTATTATTATGCATTATCAAAAGTAATTAATATTATTTTATTATTAATATTATATGAGCATACCGTTTGATAAATAATATTTAAAATTTATTATCCTAAATGTAAAAAATCAAAAGCACAAAAGCAATAATTCATTTATTTAATTGCCAATCATTATCAATATAATGAGCAGTAATAGCAATAAAATAATTACTATCTACCGACCAAATATCAGAAAATTCTAGCATTAAATTTGAGAGGCTTTCAGTTAAACTTTGTTTCATTGCTAAAAAGTTTATCATAGCCACTCTTCTAAAGGTATGGCTAATAGTTCTTTTATAAGTAGGTTGTAGGCCTAATTGAACATATCTTTCAAATTATAAGATTTAGATAAACTAAAAGGTAATTCATCTTGAACTATCCATCTTACCAATAATTTTCTCTGATTTTCGTGGTTATATGCAAAATTACCTACAAATGATCCTTCTTGTATATTAAGGATACATTGCTGAGAATCATGCATCCTATAACTCTCTTGATGTCTTTTTAAATGCCCCGTTCCCCAAGTACTAGAATAACTGTAAAGTTTTGCATATTTTTTAGATTTTGCTTTATAAACTCCATCAACCATAATTCTATCGAAATCAATCTAAACATTACTAGTCCTCTTACGAGAAGAGGTTTGACATTCACTGACACTGGCTCTAGATGGAACTTAGAGTTAGGATTGGGGTTGGGGTCCTTGGGGATTAGTTTCCTCACCCTCAGAAAAAGGGTGCATGTTAAAATTACTTTCGTTAAAAGATGTCATATCTAAAATTTTTAATTAATAAATGCAAAAAAATAAAAACTAACCCACAAAAAGAAATTGAGAAAAGATCAGAGATGGAGGTGTGGAGTCGAGATTTGTGAGCTTCCTCTTGCGCTCTCGCCTCTCAATAAGAAGTGACCTTGTAGCACTTGACTACTTGCTTGAGCACTTGCCACTTGTAAGAACACTTGCAAACTAAAAATTAAATTGCTAATCTACCAGAGTACTTGCTAGAAGAGAGAAATAGTAGTAATAGAGATTATGAGTTGGTTTGGTGTGGTAAGAATGAGGGAGAAATGTGCTATTTATAGAAGCTCCAAATTTTTTTTTCCAAAACTACCCTTTGATATAGCCGTTATATGACTGTTGAGAGGGGTAAAATAGTCTAAACCCCTTCCAACAGCTTTTAACGGTTATATAGCCGTTAAAAACAACTATAACGACTTTATAGCCATTTTTAACTGCTATATAGCCGTTAAAAATGGCTATTGCACCAGAGCCATGCCTTGGCACGGCTCAGCTGGTGCAGCTATGCCTAGGTGGGCCGTGCCGGATCTAAAATTTTTTTTCGTGCCGTGCTAGGCACGGCTCATTTGTTAATGGGCTGTGCTAGGCACGACATGACAATTCTAAAGGCACGATGGGCCTAGGCCGTACCGTGCACGATGGGCCTAGGCCGTACCGTGCCAGGCATGGCCAGTGCCCACCTCTACTTGCTTTCTAATTAACCCTTGTAGTGAGCTTTAGGCCAATGACTCCCAAACCAATTGATTTAGGGCATTAGGTGTGAAACACCCCTCGAACTTACTGACTCGAGTCAAAAAGGCTTTAGGTAGGACTGACTCTACTTAGGTTTTTTTACATTCTCACCTTTTTACGCAAACAACATCACTTGTTTAGGTGACGGGGCCGGTTACTTAGTGAAAGATGCTAAGAACCTAATTTATTAACTTTAACAGAGATTTTTTTTCTTTTTCTCTCTTTTTTTTGAATGACATTTTCACCCATACCCTTATTAAGTAGATTGTACTATTAAGATAAGTGGTCAGGAGGGTCTGAAATTATTCTAAAAATTTTTCTGGGCTAAACCCTACCTTTTATTAGGTTTCTTAATAATTTATTTCTCAGTATCTCAAAAATAATCTAACCATTAATCATTCGTTAATCAGACTGCTTGATTAACTTCAAATCGAGACAGAATTTGATACACATATCTGATTATAGTTTTACTCGAGGATTTACTTATTCTCTCCCCCCCAACTTAATTTTCATTGTCCCTAATGAAAGAAAAATTACTTTCAAGGAAAGATACTACCTGGTCAAGTATTTGAAGGTTGGAGGTTTCATTGTTGCCATCTTCTTTCATTCTACTTATGTTGCTCTTCTCTGGTCATACTAAAAGAACTGAAAGTTAGAAATAACTAATAAACTGGGTTGCCTCCCAAGAGCGCTAAGTTTAAAGTCTTCAGCCAGACTGTGCTACTCATTATAATAGTGTTGGGTTCACAAGATCAATTGATTCAACAACTTTTCCATCATTAATTTCTTCTATATATGGTTTCAAACGTTGGCCATTTACTTTGAATGTATTTTCCTTCTTGGGGTCTTTAAGCTCTATAGCTCCATGGGGAAATACTTGAGTTACTATAAAGGTCCATTCCATCGTGAACGAAGTTTTTCAGGGAAAAGATGTAATCTTAAATTGTAAAGCCATACTTTTTGATTTGGTTCAAAAGTTTTTCTATTAATAAATTTATCATGATATGCTTTGGTTCGTTCTTTATAAATTTTTGAGCTCTCGTATGCATCATTTTGTAGCTCTTCTAACTCATTCAATTGAAGTTTTCTAATAACACCTGCCTTTTTCATATCATAATTAAATTGCTTGATGGCCCAAAATGCATGATGTTTCAATTCTACAGGTAAATGGTAGGCCTTTCAAATACGAGCTGGTAAGAAAACATTCCTATAGGAGTTTTAAATGTAGTACGATAAGCCCATAATGCATCATCCAAACGTTCTGACCAATCTTTCCTATCGGGTCTCACCATTTTCTCAAGGATATGTTTAATTTATCTATTTGATATTTCAACTTGGCCACTAGTTTAGGGATGATAAGGTATAGCTACCTTATGAATAATTCCATATTTGTTCATTAATCCTTCAAAGTGTCTATTCGTGAAATGTGTACCTCCATCACTAATTATAGCCTTTGGGCATCCAAAATGACTATGGATGTTACGCTGAATAAACTTGATCATAACTTTATGATCATTGGTTCGAGTTGCCATGGCTTCAATCCATTTTAATGCATAATCAACTGCCACCAGAATGTATTCGAATCCGAAAGAGGAAGGAAATGGGCCCATAAAATCAATACCCGTACATCAAAAATTTCTACAACAAGATAGGGTTTAGGGGCATCATATCTTTTTGAGAAATATTTATGTTTGTTGATATTGAAGATAATTACGGCCAAATTCATATGCATCTTTAAAAAGAGTTGACCAATAAAACCCACTTTGCAGTACCTTTACTGTAGTTTTTCTTCTACTAAAATGTTCCCCACAGGCAAGAGAATGATAGAAGTTAAGTATACTTTTGAATTCACTCTCGGGGACACATCGCCTAATCACCTGATCCGAACAGTACTTAAATAATTCAGGATCTTCCCAAAAGTAATATTTGATTTATGAGAAAAATATATCTTTTTCTTGTTTTGTCTAGTGGAAAGGTACTTTTTCTGTTGCCAAATAATTCATAATGTGGGCAAACCATGGAAGACTGCTATGGAAAATTGAGGACAGTTGCTCATCAGGAAATCTATCTCTGATTATTTCTTTATTGTATTCTACTGAGATCCTAGAGATATGATATGCTACCATATTTTCGAACCCTTCTTATCTAAGATTTCTATGTCAAATTCTTGTAGTAGAAGGATCCATCTAATCAGTCTGGGTTTTGTATCCTTTTTTGATAACAGATGCCTCAATGTCGCATGATCAGAATAAACTAAAACCTTAGATCCTAACAGATATGATCTAAATTTTTCTAGGACAAACACAACTACTAGTAATACTTTTTCAATGGTAGTATAGTTCATTTGTGCATCTGAAAGAGTTTTGCTAGCATAATAAATTACATGGGGTTTTCGATTGAGTTTCTGTTCTAGAACTGCCCCTACAGCATAATCAGAAGCATCACACATAATTTCGAAGGATATGGTCCAATCTGAGGGCTTGATAATTGGTGCAGTGGTCAAAGCAGTTCGAAGGATGTTATAGGTTGTTAGACAATCTTCATCAAAATTAAAAGAACTATCTTTGGTCAACAAATTACACAATGGTCGAGAAATTTTACTGAAATCCTTGATGAAGCGTCTGTAAAAACCAGCATGACCAAGAAAAGAACGCTTGTTTAACTGAGGTTAGGGGTGGTATATTTGAGATCAATTCAACCTTGGCTTTATCAACCTCAATACCTCGCTCTGAAACAATGTGTCTGAGCACAATTCCCTCATGAACCATAAAATGGCTCTTCTCCCAACTTAGGACTAAATTCATTTCCATACATCGTTTCAGTACCTTAGTCAAGTTCTCGAGGCAGCTATCAAATGACGCACCAAAAACTGAAAAATCATCCATAAATACTTTCAAAAATTGACCAATCATATCAGAAAATATGGCCAACATACATCGTTGAAAAGTGGCTAGTGCGTTACAAAGACCAAATGGCATGCGTCTAAAGGCAAATGTTCCAAAAGGATAGGTGAAGGTAGTCTTTTCTTGATCTGTAGGAAATACTGGGACTTGATTGTATCCTGAATATCCATCTAAGAAACAAAAAAAACTTTGTCCCGCTAGCCGTTCTAGAATTCGATTGATAAAAGGCAAAGGAAAGTGGTATTTCCTAGTCACGGCATTCAACTTTCGATAATCTATACACACTCTCCAACTAGTTGATGTGCGAGTAGGAATTAATTTGCCCTTTTCATTTTCAATCACAGTAATACCCAATTTTTTAGGTACTACTTGGATTGGACTGACCCAATGACTATCCAAAATTGAATAAATGATACCAGCATCAAGCCATTTTACTACTTCTTTCTTAACAACATCCCTCATGTTCGGATTTAGCCTTCATTGCATGTCTCTATGTGGTTTGGCTTCAATTTCACTATGAATGTGGTGCATGCAAACGGAAGGGTCAATTCCCTTAAGATCAGCTATTGTCCATCCAATTGCCTCTTTATATTCTTTAAACACATCTACTAATTTATCTTCCTGCTCAGAGGTTAGGGTAGATACAATGATTATTGGAAGGGTATCATTGGGTCCAAGAAATGAATATTTTAAGTCAGCAGGAAGAGGTTTTAATTCTAGTTGGGGTGGTGCTTCCAAGGATGGTATTAAAGGGTTTGGTTTAGTTGGAAGTGATTCATATTTTATAGTACAAGGAGGGATGGTGTCGAACTTAGGTGGTTCTAATAACAAGTTTATCTCTTTGGTGTACTCATCAATATCAAGTCATCTATTCCAAAATGTGTAAGACATGTTTGTAAAGGATCCGAATCAAGCAAACTTTGAAATTTTTATCTACAACTTCTTTGATCATGTTTACTTCATTTAAATCATACATAGGTGGTCCTTGGGAAGCATTAAAAATATTTAATCTTATCTTCTTGTTTCCAAAAGATACATCCATCACACCCGTTCTACAATTTATACATGCATTAGCATTAGCCAGAAAAGGTCTTCCAAGAATGATAGGAATTTGGTTAGGATTACTGCTAGATTCCATATCTAACACAAGGAAGTCGACAGGAAAATAAAATTCATCTACCTTTACTAATACATCTTCCAATATTTCACGAGGTACTTTGACTGATCTATTTGCCAATTGTAGTGTTATCGTTGTGGGTTTCAACTCTCCAAATCCGAATAACTCATACATTGAACTTGGGAGAAGGTTTACACTCACCCAAATCTAGTAATGCTTTTTTGATTGTGAAGTTCCCTATGACACATGATATAATCGGGGTACCAGGGTCTTTTAGTTTGGGTGGGGTTATTTGCTAAACAACTGAGCCGACTTGCTCAGTCAACTGAATCTTTTTTGTATTTGTGTCTTGACTTTCCATTTTTGTGTGCATAGATCCTTCAGAAATTTGGCATAAGCCAGAACTTGCTTGATAGCATCGAGAAGAGGTAAATTTATTTGTACTTGCTTAAATAACTCAAGCATCTCATTCATTTTATATTCTTCTTATCTGAAGACAACGGGATTCTAAAGCACTAGGAAATGAGGCTTTAGGTGTGATTGCTTGATTATTGAATTCCTTTTCTTCTTCATTTCTTCTCTTTTCTGGTTTAGCCACTTATAATTTCTGGGTTGGTTCAAGTGGGTTCAACATTTTTTCACTTCTTAGAGTCATGAATGATTTAGCATGTTCTGGGAATTTGTCAGGACTATTGAAACCTTCAGCCATGAATTGTCCTTTCGGGTTATCGATAGGCTGACTAGGTAACTTATCCTCCTCCCTTCTATTGAATGATGTGGCTAATTGACATATCCGAGTTTCTAGTTTTGCAATATATTGTGTATGTGAGTGAAGGATTTGAGTATTCATTTCTAGCCCTTTCAATGCTTGTAACACTTTGTCTTCGAAAGTAGGATGATTATTCGGTGGAGGTTGTGGGATGTTTGGGTATTGTGAATATGGCATGCTTCTAAAATTGGTTTCTTGATAATTAGGTCTGATCGATGATGAATTGGTTACAGGTTGAGGTTTCTAAAAGAAATTTGGGTGATTTCGCCAGCTAGGATTGTAGCATTTGCATATGGATCATTTTCTGTTTTAGGAGCTAATCGGCTTTGGGCTTGGTAGGCTTGCTCCTGAACAAGTTCAGGAAATTGGTATGCAGCTAGACATTCACCTATAGAATGGGTTGGATTCGAACAAATTATGCAGACTTCATGTAATTGAGTAGATGTGGAAGAGATGTTTCCAACTTGTAGAATTCGGTCAAATTTCTGGGACAGTTCATCTACCTTAGTATAGATATTTGTAGAATGACCTATTTCATATATTCACCTCTTTTAGGTCCTATGGGAGGGTCTCGACAAGCAAATGACATGTGATGTAATGAATTCTTACTCAACGTCTCAAAGAGTTGCCAAGCTTCATATTCATTTTTTAACATAAATGTCCCACCACATGACGCATCAACCATTTGCCGATGCTTTTCTGATAAACCATCATAAAAGCACTGAACTAGTTGCCATTTGGGTATGGCATGATGTGGACATTTCTAATCAGTTCTTTAATCTCTCCCATGTCTAGTGAAACATCTCTCCATCTATCTGGAAAAAACTTGTTATGGCTTTTCTAATTTGATTCGTTTTTCCTATATGAAAATATTGTTGGGAATTGTATCCTAAAGACAATCATTTGATGATTGTGCTGATGTAAATTGTATATCAATTGATATATTAATAAAAGTTATTTGACAGTTTATTCATTACAAGAACATCTTCTTAATACTCCTGAAAGTAATGAAGCCCTTAGGATCTTCCTCACGATAAAGGAGGATTTATCTTAGAAGGTCCTTAAAAGAGTTCGCGACCAAATGATATACTATGACAGGGCCATAGTACTATCAATTATAGGACGTTGTATATCATATTTGTTGGTTATCCTCTTAACCAAGGAGTGTAGAGACACTGGTATGACATACAGGTGAAAGTGTAGGAGTACATTTCACCGAACGTGACTTATTTTCGGATACTCTGCTGTCAAGAGTTAATCCGAGAAGATATAGGTATAAGTATCCTTCAGACCTAAAGATCACAACCAGTGGCTTACAAGCAACTCATTGTACTTAGGTGCCGGACCACCTGGATTTCTAATCCAGCTATGAAAGGTTACTGGGTGCAGTCAAGTACTTGTGGTAGTCAGTTATGGATCAAGATGGAATTTGACCTATCCTATTAAAAGGAGAAATGCTTGTGTTTCAATTTAGCAAGACCTTGGCCAAGACACTTCATGTGAAAGTCACATGATCACTAAAGTTGAAATCACTTTATGGATTTGCTATTAAGAGTTGATAGGCTCTCAAGCCATCCTTAGCATTTGTGGTCAAGAGGATGAATTATACGGCAACTGTTTCTTAGGGTTCTTGGAGTTTGCTTGGTAACTCTTCGACCTATCCGGACGTCGGGTTCCATTGCTAGATGGGCACATCGATTAGTATAGAAAGTTGTTTCTATGCTACCGGCTTAGGTTCGAACCTAGAGAGTCACACGCATAGAAGTTTCCTAGGATAATCTATTTGCTGATCAACGATTGAGAATCGTATATGATTTAATTAATCAATTTGATTGATTGAATTATCTCAATTGGGTTAAGTACAATTGAATAAGATTCAATTTGGTTTAAGTCTATTAGAAAGGACAAGTCAATTTTAAATATTGATTTGAAATTAGACTTGATTTGAATTTAAATAGATTCAGGACTAGCCAAATTTGATTTGGGCTTGGACCATGATCTATGTGGTTTAAGTCAAATAAATTCAGATTAGAACCCAAACCTCTCGAATATGGATCTCATATGATGAGATGGCTAAAATCTCATCTCATGAGAGAGAAATTTAATGCATGACATTTATTTACCGAACATCGGATTTATCCCTCGTCTCTTTGGTTTTCTCCGAACGATGACGGAACTAAACCAAACGCCACGACTCCTTGGTTTTCTCCGAACATCGGAATTAAACCAAGCGCCGTGCCTCCTTGGTTTTCTCTGATCAGAATTAACAAGCGCCGCGCCTTCGGCGTCTCTTCGCTTTTGCCAAACGACGGATTCTTAATGTCAGAATTAAATGTCAAGGCTAAATCTAGACTATAAATAGAGGGCATTCCCTCACCAGAGAACACAGAACAGAACAACAATACATGATTTATCATGGATTGTAATTCTAAAAAATTCTAAAATGTTAGAATAAAAATCCTGGTGATTCTGGTGTTAGCGGAAGCCTGGTGGATCTTGGAGGAAGATTCAAGTGAGAGGATTCAAGATCAGCAAAGCTATTTTTCCAGCTAGCACTCTCGAAATCTGATCATTCGGGGCTTCGCGTGGACGATACTAGAGGCCGGACGATTGAACGGCTGCAGAGCAATAAGGATTTACCTACTGTTCTTAAGGTAAGTGATTTGATCCCTAGATCTTAAGGCAGGCTTCAAGATAAGTGTGACTAGTCATCTTGAAGATCAAGATATGATCTTGATATGTTTTTATATGCATATTTTAGATCAAACGACCCTGAATATATAGGCAAAGATATGATCTTGATGCATATTAGATAGATTAGTATGTAATCTTTTAATTTCCGCAATGATATAGTTATCAATTTTTAAAATATGCATACCTCGAAGGGATTGTTTCCCTACAAATGGTATCAGAGCCATGTTTCGTTAATTGATCTAATTTATTGCATGTAAATTAATATTCTCATTAATTATGTAATTATGGCTAAAACTAACAAGGCCATATGGTCACAGATGGATTGAAAATCTGAATTACCCATTCAATGAGGTATTCTGTGACATATTGCCGTGCGATTGTTTTATCGTTGATGCTTTGTTTAAAGAAAATTTAAATTGTGCTTTGGCATCAAAACATAGATTACACACACTCTCAAAAGATATTTTATATTTGATACATATTGATGTTGTATAAAACATAATATTTGCATGTTTAGTATAAAACATAGATATGATATATGATGGCATGATGTCTATGTTATGAAACATACAAATATTTATGAAAGTTTAATTTGAATGTCAAATATTAGTTCATAATTATTTTTTAGATATGATCTAAATATAGGAATTATGAGTAGTAGTAATACATTATGCTTGATTGAAAATATATGACATGTTAACATGAAATATATTTAATCATTTGGGTTAGCTAAATCGGGTCCATAAAGGGTTAGACTCTAAGGTTTAAATCAACTGGACTAAAAGAGTATTTGATCAAATCTAATTAGATTAGGTTAAGAATGCTCTAAATCAAACAATAGTTGTAGTTGATCAAGTCCTTCTCTTTGATTAAACCAAATGGAAGTAGATTAGGCTCTGTGTTGAGCATGAATCTATTAGATGGTCAAATCAGAATTGGTTAACCATATAATGTCAGGTGGGATGGCAAGTTGCTCTAGGATCAACGATCGAATGGTTTTTAATTGGGAGCTACTCGTATTGATGCGTCTTTAACGAGTTAATGGCATATCCCTCCCATCGATCTCTCTCACTGGTCATTGTGGTGAACCATTTATGATTCAGATCATTACCTGATTTGGGTTGACCATGCCTGTAAGGATATCAGTATGACTGATTTAGGTGCCACTTAACCTGACTTAATCTTGTTTCATTCTACCGATTTCATAGATTCAGTGGGAGAACTTGATTAGTCAATTTATCTTCATATTATTAAAATTCTCTAAAATTATTAGGTCCTTAAAATGAAATAGTTATATGATAACTAGATCATAGCCTCCCATTAAGGGGTGATAATGAGTCCGATGTCTTGATAATCATTGGAGGCACTCCATGCCTGGTGCTTGTCAACCATCGAATTATCATTCATTATATGATAAGTCAGCGTAACTATTAAATAAACAGTCAGGTGAGCCGAGCTTCACTCGGGCTTGGTTGTCTATTGATAGGTTACACTGATTATATCATTTATGGTTGGACCTAACCAGAACTTTCAGTGGAGGCACTTCATGCCTGCTGAAGAGGTACATGGGGCAAAACTGAACACTAAGAATTGTTTGGGGAAACAATTAGTTTTGAACCTACTCTTAGATGCATATGGGTTAGCCAAGCTTCACTTGGCCTGTATGTAGTTTATGTAGATCTTAGTGCCCGCTAAAGAATTAAGAATAATTCTTCAAAATAGGGTGTAGAGGCTGCCAATTTGAACAAAATAGTGAGAGAATCTTTAGACTAAAGTCCAAGTCTTTAGACTGAATCAATTTTATACTAATAAACTTTAGTTTTTCCTTATGCAGAACATGGCCACTAATTTATCATTAAGGTCCCTATTGGATAGTGACAAATTGAATGGTTCCAATTTCAATAGTTGGTTCAGAAAACTTAAGATCGTCCTTGAGCATGAGAGGATTCTATATATTCTGATAATCCTACACCAAAGATACCTGATGCAAACACCCAAAGTTCTGAGAGAGACACTTATCAGAAGTGGCTCAATGATAGAACTAGCGTGCGTTGTATCATGTTAGCAGCAATGAACGATGAATTCGGTCGCCGGTTCGAGA
>UESW01002247.1:0-29867 GCA_900491605.1 Calamus simplicifolius
GTTTTATGGACATCTCGTTTGCAACCTCAATGTTAACCTAATTATTGATTTGATGATTAACAAAAGACATGAGTATATTCTATATTTCTGATAAATTTAAGAAGTGTTTCAGGCATTTGAGAATGTTTAATCAGTCAAAAGGTACAAGAAAATACGTTTTGAATCAAATTTTAATGGAATTATTTAAGTTCAAACTTAGAGTCGACACCTCAACTGTCCGGAGCCGACCCCAGGGCGTATCAAACTTTTTAGAATTTCGGCACAGTCCTGAAGTCGACACCTAGAGTTTCGGAGCCGACTCCAACCTGAGATACAGAGAAGTGGTTTCTGCGTCAATTTCGGAGCCGACACCTGGAGTTCGAGAGCCAACACCTGAAAGTTACGGAGCCGACACTGAAATTACGGAGCTGGACTCTAACCTGAGTACGGAGCATGTTTTTTTGGACATAGTTAGAGTCGACATTTTTAAAATCTGGAGCCGACTCCCGAAAGCACCGAGCCACACATTACCTTTTCAGAGCTGACTCCTCAACAACTTTTTAATTGCTATTTTTGGACACCCCGAGTTGGAGCCGAGACTTAAAAGTTGAACCGACTCCAACCTGTCAGGAATGATTTTCAAATGTCAAAACGGACTCCAACGTATATTTTTTCCACCTAATCTCTAACTGCTATTTTTGTGTGTGTGCAGAAGCAATCCAACCACTCTGTAATAGATATATTTCTTACCTAAACTTGGATTAAGAGATCTATAAAAAGGGAAAACCGTCGTTTGAAAAGGAGAGGAGAAAAATCGAGACTGAAAAGAGAAGAGAAATCAAGAGAAAAAAGAGCTCAAATCCATCAATCCTTTCAAAGAGGAATCCAAGGCATTCAAATCAAAGTTTTGTGGATTTCCCAAATTGGAGAAAGAATCAGTTTCTTGCTTTTCAATCCTTCTCAACTGCTTCAACTGTGAAGAATCTGAGCTGAGGCTTGATTCAATCTTTCAAGGAGAAGAAGAAAAGAAGAAAAGAAGAAAAGCCACATCCAAGCTTCAAATCAGGCTTTTCTAAACCTTGTTCATTTACTTGATTATTTGCTCATTTGAGGAGCTGTTTGTATTTAAACTTTATTTTTTTTTTGTGTCTAGTTCAATCTGGGGATTGAACTAGTGGAGGTAGTGTACCTCGGTACAAGCTGGTATAGCTTGTGTTAGGGTTTTTGTGCTGGTGAGCCCAGAAAACCGGCTGGGTTCGTTGTGATCCCTGGGAAAAATAACAAGTTTGAGTTGTGAGCTTGTAAAACAACTCGGCTGTAATCTAGGAGATTATAGTGTGGACCCAAGTGAATCTTGGGAGTGGACGTAGGTGTTGGATACACCGAACCACTATAAAATCTTTGTGTTTGCCGTGCTTTTCTCTCTCTATCTCTATCTCTTTATTTGTGTGCATTTTTTCATTGCACTCACATTTTCACAAATACATTTTAAAGGTTAAATTTTTAAGAACCCAATTCACCCCCCCCTCTTGGGTTGCCATCTGGGCCAACAATTGGTATCAGAGCTAGTGCTCATTTAGAATTTGATCTCACGATCAAGAGCTAAAGATCCAAATGGCAACACAAGTTGGATCATTTGCTGAAGGTCATTCTACGAATAGACCTCCTTTATTTAATGGAACCAAATTATTCATATTGGAAAGCTAGAATGAGAATATTTCATTCAAGCTTCTGACTATGAACTATGGGGTGTAATAATTAATGGACCTAGTACACCCACACATGTTATTGATGGCACTGTTCCTAAGCCCGAAAGGGATTGGAATGATAATGATAGGAAAATGGCACAGCTTAATGCTAAAGCCATGAATGTTTATATTGTTCCTTAGATGCTAATGAATTTAATAGAATTCCGCAAAAGAAATTTGGGATAGATTAGAATTACCCATGAGGTACAACCAAGTAAAAGAATCAAAATTAATATTTGGTTCATAAATATGAATTGTTTAGCATGGAACAAAATGAAACCATCACATGCATGTCACTAGATTCACTGATATTGTGAATGGTTTAAAAAGTCTTGGTAAGACATATACTAACTCTGACTTGTTCGCAAAATTCTTAGGTCACTTCCAAGATCATGGGAAGCCAAAGGTGACTGCAATCCAAGAAGCCAAAGACCTCAACACTTACCTTGGAGGAGCTTCTAGGATCCTTATGACCCATGAGTTAACAATGAAGCAGCAATAGAGGAGGACACAAAGAAAGAGAACATTGCCCTCAAAGCTGCAAAGAAGAAGAGAGCAGCAGCGATGATGATGATGATGATGATGAGACTGCTCTCTTAGCAAGAAATTTAAGAAATTTATGAAAGAAGGAAACCCTTCCACAAGAAGAAATTTGGAGCAAAAAAGAAGGAAAAAAAGGAAGGAAAAGAAGGAAAGAAAGAAAGACCCCTTACTATGTTATGAGTGTAAAAACCAGGGCACTTTAGATATGATGTCCTTAATTAAAGAAAGCCTACAAAAAGAAAGAAGGCTATGTGGCAACATGGAGTGATAGTGAAGAATCTTCTTCCGAAGAAGAAGAACAAAAGGAAGTTGCAAAATTTGCTTCATGGCGGACAACGATGAGGTAAGTTCCGAAACCCTTCGATGATTTACATTTGATGAATTTTGATTTTTTAATGAACTTGTTATGATTTCAAGGTTTTGAAAAAGAAAATAAATTTTGAAAAATGAAAATTAAATTTTAAAGAGAAAAATGAATTAAAGAAGTTAAAAACTTAAATCTGAAAAGAAATTTTCAAAAGAAAAGAAAAATGAAAATTAAACTAAAGAAAGAGGTTGAAAAATATAAGAACATAGTTGAAATTTACCTTAAGCTCAACTAAATTAAACATGTTTTAGATAGTCAAAAAGCAGTTTTTGACAAAGCGGATTAGGTATAACACTTTAGAAAACAAAAATCTTGAAAAATATTTTGTGTGCTGGCCAAAGTAATTTACTTGTTTAAATGTAATCAAAAAGGACATAAATCTTATGAATAAATTTAAAAAACTATAAAAACTTAAATGTTAAAGGAAAGAAAATATGGGTTCCGAAAGGAACAATTTTATTGCTACTAACCATGAAGGACCCAAGAAAGCTTGGGTACCTAAACATAAAGTTTGATATTTTGCAGGAATGTCTTGCGGCCAAAAGATCAAAGAAAGTGGTATCTTGATAGTGGCTGCTCAAGACATATGACGGGTGACAAAGATGAATTCATCACCCTTGAAGAAAAAAGGAGGAGTTGTTACATTTGGCGATAATGGCAAAGGTCAAATATGGGCCTTGGTAAATTCAAATAACTCCATCCACATTTATTGAAAATGTACTTTATGTTGATGGTTTGAAAGCATAATTTAATTAGTATAAGTCAATTATGTGATAAAAGGTTTTAAAGTTTCATTTGAATCTTCTATATGCACTGTTCTAATCCCATTGATAATAGCATTGTTTTATTGGAAATAGAAATGGCAATGTATACTTGATTGATTTAGACAATTTGTCTACTAAGTAATCATTGCTTAGTTGCTAATAATGCTAATATGAATGAGATTGGTTGGTTGTGGCATCGTAGATTAGGTCATGCAAGCACACACCTTATTTCAAAACTAATTAAGAATGGATTTAGTTAAAGGACTTACCTAAATTAGATTTTGAAAATAACAAAATATGTGATGCATGTCATTTGGAAAACAAACTAGAAGTTCTTTCAAATCTAAAAATTGTTTCAACTTCTAGGCCATTAGAGCTACTTCACATGGACCTTTTTGGACCAACTAGAACCACAAGTCTAGGAGGAAAGAAATATGGTCTTGTGATAGTAGATGATTATTCTAGATTCACTTGGGTAATGTTTTTAGCTCACAAAGATAAGACTTCTCGATATTCCTGAAATTCTTCAAGAAAGTCACAAATGAGAAAAACACTACCATAGTGTCTCTAAGAAGTGATCATGGAACTGAATTTGAAAATCACTTATTTAAAAGTTTTTGCAATGAAAATGGTATTAATCATAATTTTTCTGCACCTAGGACCCACAACAAAATGGTGTAGTTGAAAGGAAAAATAGGACTCTAAAGACATGGCCCGTACCATGCTATGTGAAAGTAAACTCCCGAAAGTACTTTTGGGCGGAAGCTATTAACACAGCATGTTACATCCTTAAATAGAGCTTTAATAAGACCAATCTTAAAGAAAACACCTTATGAATTATGGCATGAATAGAAAACCTAATATTAAATATTTTCATGCATTTGGTTGTAAATGTTTTATTCATAATAATGGTAAAAACAATTTAGGAAAATTTGATGCTAAATCATATTTTTAGGATATTCAACAACTAGTAAAGCTTATAGAGTATTTAACAAGAAAACTTAGTTGTTGAAGAATCCATTCATATAGTTTTTGATGAATCTTTAGCATCAAGTTCTGAAAAGCTTGATGATGAGGAAGATACAAATTTTGAAAAGATCTTGAAAAATTAATATTGAATGTATCTTCAGATCATGAACAAGAAGCTAAAGATGATGATTCACCTAAGGACGATGTTATTAATACTAATCATAATGATGTAGATCTTCCTAGAGATTGGAGATATGCCTATAGTCATCCCAAGGAATTGATTATAGGTGATCCATCTCAAGGAATAAGAACTAGATCATCTATGAGAAATATCAGTAATCATCTTGCATTTGTATCACAAATTGAACCTAAAACTATTGAAGAAGCTGAAAAAGATAATAATTGGATGTTAGCAATGCAAGAAGAATTAAATCAATTTACTAGAAATAATGTATGGACCTTAGTTGAAAGACCTAAAATCATTCAGTTATAGGATCAAAATGGGTATTTAGAAATAAACTAGATGAAAATGGCATAGTAATTAGAAACAAAGCTAGATTAGTTGCAAAAGGATATAATCAAGAAGAAGGTATTGATTTTGATGAAACCTTTGCACCTGTAGCTAGATTAGAAGCCATTAGGACTATTACTTGCATTTGCATGTCATATGAATTTTAACTTATTTCAAATGGATGTTAAAAGTGCATTTTCTAAATGGTTTTATAAATAAAGAAGTTTATGTAGAACAACCACCAGGTTTTGAAGATCATGAATTTTCAAATCACGTTTTTAAATTGCACAAAGCACTTTATGGTTTGAAACAAGCACCTAGAGCTTGGTATGATAGGTTAAGTAAATTTTAATTGAAAATGATTTTTTTAGAGGAATATTGATAAAACATTATTTTGAAAAGAAAAGTAAAGATTTATTAGTAGTACAAATATATGTAGATGATATTATTTTGGTGCTACTAACAATCTTCTATGTCAAGAATTTGCTAAGTTAATGCAGGGTGAATTGAAGATGAGCATGATGGGAGAACTCAACTTCTTCCTTGGACTCCAAATCAAACAAAGCAAAGAAGAGATTTTCATCAACCAAACAAAGTACACAAAGAAAATTCTAAAGAAGTTTGGAATGGAATCAATCAAACCCCTTGGAACAACTATGAGTCCTTCATGCAAGCTAGATAAAGATGAAGACGGTAATAAAGTTGATCAAAAGCATTATAGAGGTATGATCGGATCTCTACTTTACTTAACAGCAAGTAGACCAGATATTATGTTTGTTGTTTATCTATGTGCTAGATTTAAGTCAGAACCTAAAGAATCTCACTTAATTGCTGTAAAAGAATACTAAGATATCTAAGTGGAACTAAAAATGTAGGATTATGGTATTCTAGAGATTCAACATTAAATTTGATTGCTTATTCTGATTCTGATTATGCTAGTTGTAAATTAGATAAAAAAAAGTACAAGTGGTGCATGTCAATTTTTAAGAAGTAACTTAATCTCTTGGTTTAGCAAAAAGCAAAATTCAGTTGCATTATCTACTGCTGAGGCTGAATTATTAGTAGAATTAATGGCTAGTCAAGGAGCAGAAATGGTAGATTCCAAGACTGATTTGGTGCTCAGAAATGGTAGATTCTAAGGCTGATTTGATATGCAAAAATGACAGATTTCATGACTAATTTGGCGAGCCAAGGACCAGTTAAGTGGAAGTTTTGAATTTAAATTTGAAATTCAAATTGGCTAACTAAGGGCGCATCAAGGGGAGAATTGTTTAGGCAGAAAATCAGCATCATTGCCATAAGTGTAGAGTATATTGTATATATGCATAGAATTGATAGACATTTATTCTTACCTTACATAATCATGTGTATCTTATGTAATGGCTAATTTTTAGCCTTGTAATTAGTCCAACAACTTTATATAAGTGAGCAACCCTCACAAGAAGGGTATTGAGAACAAAACCTAAATTTGACTGAATATGTTGCAGCTGGAAGTGCTGTGCTCAAATCCTTTGGATTAAGTGACAACTTGAAGATTATGGCATAACACTTCATAAAACTCCTATTAGATGTGATAATACTAGTGCAATCAATTTAACTAAAAATCCAATACAACATTCAAGAACTAAGCATATTGAAATTAGATATCACTTTATTAGAGAATATGTAGCTAATAATGACATTTGTCTTGATTATGTTTGTACTGATGAATAATTAGCTAACATATTTACAAAACCCCTAAGCGAAGAAAGATTTTATTATCTTAGAGGAGAGTTAGGGATTTGTGACCCTTTGGAATGATTTTGAAACCCTTAAGATTGATTATCTAGAATTCAATCAATTTCTTGAAATTTCTTTCATGATTCTAAGGACAACTCATCTAGATATTTGAATCATTTGATTTACTACATTCCAAAGATTTTATCCAAAATTTATTGATTTTTTTGATATGTTTCGGATCTTTGAAACTCTCTTTATTTTTCTGAAACTGTCAGTGGAGTCGACACCCCAATTTGTGGAGTTGACCCTTGTCTGTGTCGCTCTCAGTCTGAGACCTTGGAGCCGACACCTGTCTTAGCGGAGCCGACTCCAGTTCAGGTGCTGACTGTGTTAGCGATCTAGAGCCGACACCTCGCTTTGCAAGAGTCGACTTCAAGTTGTCCCAGGTTGACTTATCTATGGCAGAGCCGACTCCTCTTTCATTCCAATCGACTCCTAACTCTTTCAAACTCTCCCAAACTTTTCCCAAAACCCTAAATCCATTAAATTAACCACTCCTTAGCTCTCAATGGCACCCAAACGTAGGGGATCCATGTTTGGTGGAGTGATGACGACCAAAAATGGACAGTGAGGCGTTCGGTAAGGTAGCCTTCATCGAGCTCTTCATTCTCCTTGTCATCCACACTGAGCACCGTTCCAAGCCCCTCCTCACCTCAAATCGACACCGTAGCCGACCGAGTAATCACAATGGGTAGGAAGGTAGACTTTTATTTCTTTGAGGAAGAAGGTTTCACTATTTGGTGGCAGTTAAAGAACTAGGTTGGGATAAGGTGTGTTCTCTTGATTTACCCACTTATCCAGCCTTAGTCAAGGAATTTTATTTCAATCTATCTAGAGGAGATGGAGGAATAGTTAGTTCTGTTAGAGGGAAAAGGATTCATATAACCTCGGAAATTCTAGGAAATCTGTTAGGGATTCCTGTCACTGGGCTTGTTGGAAGCATTTATAGTGAAAGGTCAAATGCTTTATCAAGGATGCTAGGAAGGGAAATCATTGAGTTTGAAGAAATTAGGGCAAACCAATTGCCTCTTGAATTAAGATTACTTCATAATATCTGTGGAAGGATTTTGTTTCCCAAGACTGGGAGTTTGAGTATGTCTCAGAGCGAGACATTGTTATAATGGATAGTGTTTTGACTGGACAACAAATTAATTTGGCTGGTATGATGGTTTGGTATATGGCTGAAACCGGGAATAAGAGAAGATCCACTTTACCCTATGGTATGATATTGACTTTAGTATTTCAAAGTCAGGGTGTTGTTGTTTCTGAAAATGAACCCAAGAAAATTTAAGGCACACGGATTATTATAGTTTAGCAACTGTGCATAGAATGGGATTTGTGAAGAAAGATGGAATTTGAGAAAGAAAAGTCTCTTGGATGAAAGAGCTACTGATGTTGGAGCTAAAGCACCTGGACCTTCAATGAGACATATTTAGCCAGAACCTAGTAGCCCAGCACCTTCACAAGCTCCTGCACCTGCTACAAATTCATTTGTTCAAGCTTTTACCAGTTTTTCTGACACTCAGATGGAGCAATTGAAATCATTACTTTTGAATCATGAAGAAAAGATGAAGACTGAGTTAGATAGCAGATTTATGAACTTAAGAGAGACTCTCTATTCCTTGGATGATAGGGTGAGCAAAATTGAGTCCACTCTTGGATCTTCTTCAGAATCTTTGAAGACTGATCTCATGCACATATTTGAGGACCTCAAAGAAATTAGAGGAGATTCTGAGACTTATTCTAGATGCAATGCAGAGCTTTAAGAGAAAATTGTTACTGCATGTGCATTCGTTGATAGAAGACTGAAGGAATTTGTCAAGACTCAAAGTGAAGGAATGAAAAAAATTATGGAAGATTTGCAAAGACTTCTTAGAAATCATTAAATACTGTATTTTGATTTTGTTATAATGAAGTTTTCTTTCTCTTTTTTGATGTTATTAAAAGTTGATGTTTAGTTTAATATGTTTGATGTTTTGATGTAATTGAAGTAACTTTTTGTTCAATGATGTAATGAAAGCAACATTTTGATATAGTTGAAAGTATTTATGATGTAATGAATATCATATTTGCTATCCTGGAACTTTGATATAGAATGACTTGAATTGAATTTTTGATTCACTTAATGTCTAAAGCATTAATTTTAATCTATATTATTTGCATCTTATTAACCTTTTTGTTGATTACAAAAAAGGGGAGAAGTAAATGATATTTGTATATGCATAATAGTTACAATTAAATGTACAAAGGGAAAGAAGATATATATATATATATACATAAATAAATTTTATTAAGAAATTGGTATCAAGAAGTTTCAATGAAATAAGTTTAATGGTATCAAACATTGAAATAAGCTTAATTTGATATGTATGGAGTCTAAAATAAGGAAAGAAGATGTTAAGTATCATAGGGGGAGCTATCTCATTCAGGGGGAGCTTAACTATGAGAACTTATCTTCTTTAAAAATTTATTAATTAATCATGCATATACTCAATGTTTTTGTCATCATCAAAAAGGGGGAGATTGTTGACCCAATTATTGATTTTGATGATTAACAAACACATGAGTATATTCATTATGTTTCTGATAAATTTAAGAAGTGTTTTAGGCATTGAGAATGTTTAATCAGTCAAAAGGTATAAGGAAATAAGTTTTGAATCAAATTTAATGGAAATTATTTTAGTTCAGAACTTAGAGTCGACACCTCAACTGTCCGGAGCCGACCCCAGGGCGTATCAGAACTTTTCTAGAATTTGGCACGATCCGGAGTTGACACCTAGAGTTTCGGAGCCGACTCCAACCTGAGATACAGAGAAGTGGTTTCTACGTCAGTTTCCGAAGCCGACACCTGGAGTTCGGGAGCCGACACCTGAAAGTTGCAGAGCCGACACCTGAGTTTCTGGAGCTGACTCTAACCTGAGTACAGAGAGCATATTTTTTGGACATAGTTAGAGTCGACACCTTTAAAATCTGGAGCCGACTCCCGAAAGCGCCGAGCCGACATATTACCTTTTCGGAGCCGACTCCTCCATAAATTTTTATTTGCTATTTTTGGACACCCCGAGTTGAAGCCAACACCTGAAAAGTTGGAGCCGACTCCAACCTGTCAGGAACGGATTTTCAAATGTCAGAACGGACTCCAACGATAATATTTTTTCACCTAATCTCTAACGGCTATTTTTGTGTGTGTGCAGAAGCAATCCAACCACTCTGTAACGGATATATTTCTCATCTAAACTTGGATTAAGAGATCTATAAAAAGGGGAACCGTCCATTTGAAAAAAGAGGAGAAAAATTGAGAAAAATACTTAGTGAAAAAGAGAGAGAAATCAAGAGGAAAGACTCAGAGCTCAAATCTATCAATCCTAGAGAGTTCAAAGAGAAATTCAAAGCACTTAAAGTTTAGAATCAAGGATTTTCCAAGCAAAAAGGAAGAAAGCAAAAGCCATGTTTCTCTCCAACTTCTCCACTACGATTTTTGTGAAGAATCTGAGCTGAGGCCTGGTTCAATCTTTCAAAAGAGAAGAAGAAAAGAAGAAAAGAAGAAAAGCACACATCCAAATCACTTCAACAGGCTTTTCTTACCTTTGTTTATTTAATTACATATTTTCTCATTTAAGGAGTTGTGTTGTATTCAAAACTCCATTTTTATTATTGTTTACTAATTCAATCAGGGGATTGAATTAGTGAAGGTAGTGTACCTCGGACAAGCTAAGGATAGCTTGTGGTTGGGTTTTGTGCTGGTGAGCTTGAAAAAACCAGCTAGGTTCGTTGTGACCCTAGGAAAACAACAAGTTTGGGTTGTGAGCTTGTAAAACAACTCGACTGTAATCAAGTGGATTATAGTGTGGACCCAAGTGTTGCTTGAGAGTGGACGTAAGTATTGGATACACCGAACCACTATAAAATCTTTGTGTTTGTCGTGCTTTGTCTCTCTCTCTCTCATTTATTTGTGCCTAGCATTTATCTATACATTGCACTCAAGCATTTTTATATCAAAGTACTTAGTTTTAAAGTGTTAAAATTTTTAAGAACCCAATTCACCTCCCTCCTCTTGGGTTGCCATCTGGGCCAACACTCAGAAGCACTATTGTTCAAGATATTAGCAGATTTCTAAAAGTTAAGAGAGCGATGGGTGACCCCTGGGAAGTCAATTAGAAAATTTTTAGGGTCAAAATGGAAAAAGACTTCGAGGTCAATTGCAAATTTTGCTAAGGGCAAATTGGAAAAAAATTTAAGGGCAAAATATCATGGTTAAGAGTGAGCCATGCGTTTTTCAAAAAGCATGCATTAAGAGTTGTCGAGAGCAAAATGAAAATTTTGTTTCATTTCGCTGAGTCATTTAAAACTCACTACTTAATGCCTTAGCCCCTAAGTCATCGAGAAAGAAAGAGAGGAGAATCGGACAAAAAGAAAGAAAAAAAGAAAGAAAGAAAGGAAGAAGAAGAAGAAGAAAAAGAGGGGAAAGCTTGGGGGGGAGCTAGTTTTCTAAGGAAGTATGATAATAGAGGTAATTTTAAGTAGAGAAAGGGTGGAAGAAGATCATGTACCCGAGGTTAGAGCATACATGTATGCACAGTTTGGTTATCATATCTGTATGATGACATAGGTTAAGAGGGTTGTTCTAGGGAGCAGGAATATAGGTGTTGATTCCCAGTTAAGAGTATGATTTACTGAGGTAAGTGGGTTTCTCATCTATCAATAAAAAATTATTTTGAGCTAGTATAATGATGTTAATACCTAACTGTGGTATGATATGCTTAGTAGAAGACTATATGTGTTTTTAAAACTGAAAAATGAGAACCTAGTATATGATATTCTGATACATGGGTTTTGATGCATGAGTCTTTGAGCATGGGTTTTAATACATGAGTCTAAAGCATGAGTTTGAGCCAAGAAGCAAAGTATGAGTTCTGAGCATGAGTTTTAAACGAAAGAATTAAGCCTGATTTTTTATATATGGATTTCATTGCATACATGGCATATTTGCATGATAAACTTTTAAAAGAACATGTTTTGATGTATGTATCATACTGAGCATCAGATAGCTATGTGCCTGATCACCCTGTAAACTGTACTGTAGCATGAGCATTGCACACTACTATTGAGCCGGCATCACCTTGCGATTTGATCATACGATGATCCTTGGGGCCAAGAGTGAGTGCACGCTAGATCAGGCCCAGTAGGACAGGTGCAAGTAGCCCGTAGGGGCATGAATCATAGCTCGGTAATGAGTTGGTTACTGTATAGCCCGTGGGGACAAAGAAGAAATCCGAGGTTCCAGGGTCAAGGAACAAATCACTATGCTGGGTGAACAATTGGCATGAGGGGTGCTATTTATGCAGGGATCATATAGCGAGCTCAAACACCCAATGAGAGTACACATGCAGGAGGACGACTATAGGATGGTACCTTGGAGGCATCACACACTAGCCAGCATCGTAAAATTTGAAAAGCTTGCATCTGGATTTAAAAAAAAGGGGCCAGTGGGCCAAGTGCATATCCTAGTGGGGATGGGCTTTATACGAGATGCAAGTGGGCAAAAGAAATCTCAGTGGGGATTAGGGAATTGAATAAATAAAGTCTGAGCTATATGAAAAGAATGTACATGTTTTTAAAATGGAATGCATCATGTATAAATTTTCATAAATGAGTTATTTTTTAGTGGAAAAGTTATTCATAGAGTATTTCAATACTGGTATATTGTTGCAAGCATAAGCTAACTTATAAGTTATCTTTTATCATTTTAAAAAGATATATTTATTCATGTATGAAGATGTTTTCCAGTAGAAAAAGTACTTGTATGATATTTCAGTTAAAGATGTATATTATTCAAATAATAAGCTATGTTTTACGTTTTATGATATCATGTCCAAATGTGTATTATATTCTTACTCATGATATATGTGCTTATAATAATTTGATATGGTATTGTGGTTCTCAATTTTCCCATGGTAATTAGATAGTTATTCAGTCACTGGGATTTAGATCTCACCCCTCTATGATTGTTATTTTTACTTTCAGATCAGTGAGCCTATTTGGCAGGATCAAAGAATTAGCGAGACTGGACCCTTAGCTGATAAAGCTTGCTTGGATGCAAGAGTGTATAAATGATAGCTTTGTATTAGTTAGTATGGGTGACTTTTGTGTGTATATATATGTGTATATGTACAGTGAGATTTGGTGATGTATCATAGACTTATGTTGAAGTGAAGAAAGACTTGTGTTTTGGAGGGAATTATGAGTATAATGTATGTATCTGTGATTTTGTTATCAATTGTGAATGTGATATGATAAACTAGCAAATGTCAATGAAGCATGTGCCACCTAAAAATTTTTGTTGCAATGTCAGCTCAAGATGGAATATCTAATTTTTTTTCATTTATAGCTTTCTAATGCCTTAGAATAAGAGAAGGAATGGGTAAAAATGGAATGAATAATTATTAAAAAAGATTTTTCTTTCCATTAATAACTTTCTAATGCCTTACAATAAGAGGAAGGAATGGGTGAAAAAAGGATCATCTAATTAATGAAAATGAATAGGTGAAAAATCAAAAAAGTAACTACTAATTTATAAAGAAAATACAGCTAAGTATTATTAATAAAAATTATTAGTCATTTCCCGCCCATTCTTATTCTAAATTAAAATAACTTTTTAAAATTGCTGATTATATAGAAGATATAGCTAAGGATAGCCTAAATAACTATTTATAAAATATTATTTTAATCATTTCTGGCCCATTCATGGACCTATATATACATATGATATTAGTCTTTTTTTTTTTCAACTCATCTATCCACTATTTTCTTAAATTTTATCTTTGAAATGGAGTTTTTTCGACGAATGCCTCTATTTGTGTTTTTGCTCCTGTTCCTCGGTGTGACCTTTGGTTCTTATATTTCTTTCATTCTACATCATCTTCTTTTTTATATTTAATATTTAATTATAGTGGCTTTCCTTGATTTCATGTATATATTTGAAGAATCTATATGCCTAATTGATTAATTTTTAACCAAGTTTTGTATATTTCCTTTTAAAAGAGTTTGGGACGATGGTGGTGGTTGAGGCAAAGATTTGTAGTTATCCAAGTGGGAATAAAGCCGCATGCTTTTTTAATGCTCTTTGTGATCTAGCATGCAAATATTCGAAATGCGAAGATTGCAACGAAGGAAATTGCCAAAAGAAGAAGTGCGATGGGGGATATTGCGATAAATTCTTGAGCCAATGCATTTGCACCGCTGAATGCCAAAGTAATATTTAATGGAGATGATTATATGGCCCATGCATTTCAAGAATAAATTATGTTGTCTTAGTTTGAGGACTTGTTCAAGTCCTCTTATGCTGTTGAAATGAATAAATATAAAAATTTATTAAAATAAATTATAAAATGTTGGATTTTAAATTTTAAAACTAATTATTGAATATGAGATAATATCTCTTGTCAAACATGTTATGCACAAAAGTAAGCAATACAACTCAACTCAACTCAACTTATATAAGCCTTTTCCCAACTACATAGGGTCGGCTACATGAATATACTTCCTTCACTCTGCTCTATTTAGGATCAAATCGATATTCAAATATAATGAATGTATCACAGACATATTTGTAATATAATGAAAGAAGAACTTGCGTTTTGGAGAGAATTATGAGTATAATATTTGCATCTGTGGATTTCTATCAATTGTGAATGTGATCTTATAAACTATCTGAGGAGTTAAGATCACTCTGAGTAAAATGGTATTAAATGTTGAATTGATATTGTGGTGATGTGTATGTATATTTGAGCAAAAATGAAAAGTTTTTAATAGGATCATTTTTGAGTGTTCGCTTATGATAATTTGTTGAAGTTCCTTAGGTCTTTATGAAGCACTACATAAAGGCTAGTAGAACTCTATCCGATTACCTCAGGTGCGCAGGTTTGTTGTCGGTTGTCCCAGGAGGAAAGGGGCGTCGACACTATATTTATCTCTTTTTCTTTTTTAATTCCTTCTTTCTATACTCTCTTATATTTATGGTACTCTTTTTGCATGTATCCCTTTTTGTGGCAACAGTAGCATTCAATGTCTTTCCTTGGCTTGGATCTTTTTTCTGAACTTTCCATGATTCTAAGGCTTTTTACTTTTATTGCTACCATGTCTCTTTGTTACAAGTACTAGAGAATAAAAGGCCCCTAATGATTTTCTTCTAGTTTCTTTATTCAACAAACTTAAGGTAACTAGGCTTATGCTAACAACTCCATCTAGTACTAAGTTGCTTAGAGATACCATTAAAGTTTTCCAACTATTTAGCAAAGAACTCAATAATAAGGTAGCTTGAGGTTCAGCATCTAGTGATATTTTCATTGCAACCAATTGATTAACAATACTTTTCATTTCATTTAGATGCTTCACAATAGATCCACCATCCTTAAACTTTCAATTCACTAGCTTTCTTATAAGAAAAGTCTCATTTCTTGTAGTCTTTCGCTCATATAGGTCTTTCAATTTCTTTTATAGGGCTTGCGCTGATGTTTCATTAGCAACATGATGAAAAATATTATCATCTACCCATTGTTGAATATAACCAATAATTTTTCAATCCAATTTCTTCAATTCTTCAATTGTCATCATTTTTAACTTGGTCTTTTCTCTTTTATCCAGTCTGCAAAGATCTTTTCAGTACAAGTAATCTTCCATTTTGACTTTCTAAATCAGCAAAAAATTTTTATTCAAACTAATCATATGGCTTTCCGTGCTCATACCCATCTTGAAAGATCAAATATAGAAGCTTGGCTGACTTGATACCACTATTAGGGTGCTTAAAGTTTTTTTTATTTATATGTACAACCAAGAAAAAATATATAAAATTATGAAAATGTAATCACAAGATACCAAGATTTAACATGAAAAACCCTTGAACATGAAAGGAAAAACCACAAAAGCTAAACTAAGAAAGTCTTTTACTATTTATGTCAATAATGAGTTGCAAAAAATTTTCAGCAATACTAAAGATCACAAAAGATACAATATAGGTGGACTTTAATAGAAGAATGAAACAAAAACATTCTAATTGGGGCCAAGATAGGAAAAACAAAATATTAGTATTAAACTATTAAATGTAAAAGAATATCTTATAAATAATTATTCTTTAAAATATCATTTCAATATAAGATTGTACGACTTTTCAATCAAAGAAACCAGTTGACACTAAAAGGCTTTTTATTTTTCTTTTCTAGCTGTTTTTTTTCACACTTTGTTTCTTTCTGTTTATTTTTTAAAAAATTTTCAAAGGGTTATTTAACCTTATTATTTTATTAAATTAAATTCTATTATTTTATTAGATCTTGGGTTCGCATAAAAGTAGAACCCAATCCATCACCTTTATATGCCTCTTCTAAAATTATTTTTAAAAATATACTTTAAATTTGATATCGACGACTTAATGGTGTCTAATCACTTTTTAGCATGGCAGTCGCATAAAGTTCCCATAAAGTTCAAAGCAACTCACAATCAAAATGAAACACGTCAAGAATTCTTATTGAAATCGATGTCAAATGATATTGATTTTATAATGTTAGCATAAAAAAATAAAAATTTTAAAAATAAAATAAAAATAAAAAATATTATTTAAAATAAAATTTTTATATTTATTATGGTACTTAAAAAGCATCATTTAAAATATTTAAGTGTCACTTTTTAAAAAGATCTTGCCTAAGAAAACAAAGAACATGAAAGATTACAAGTAGGGAAATTCTGCGAGGAAGTTCATAGAAAGTTTCGTAGGCTAAATCTTGTGCACATGAAACCAGCCACCAAATGACCTTTGCTAAAAAGAAACCCAACATCAAAAAACTCTAGAATCAGTCTTGTTCTTGATGGAATAGACATGCAAACTACGTATTGTTAAAGAAAAGAACCAGCAATTTGTACATCTGATCCTTGATGCACATGTGATGTATGGAATCCCAAATTTATTCTCTCTTTAGATAGACATTGAATAATGCATCAAATCATTGGTCAAAATTGTCTTGATTAGCTTTAATATAGGATGACCTGCAGACTCGATTACACCACTCTGGCCATTATGAGAGACTAGCCAGTGCCAAGGCTAGAGACTTAATTAAGTGTTAAAATTTTGGAAATCATAACACCTGATCTGAAAAGAATTTGATGATTGGCTAAAGATAAAGTTAAGTAGGAGTTCTGATATAGCTTCTAACCAAATTTATAAAATTTTTAGAAATATTTTAATCACTGGTATAGACAAAGAAAGTTTCACCATATACTTAATAATTTAGCTCAAATAAAGAGTACGAAGGTCTACAATATGGTTAGAAATTTATACCTTCTTCTTTTGATTAAGGTTGTGTTTGAAATAGAGGATAAGAGAGGATATCCTCTGGATATCCTCTCTTATTCCCAAAAGCCATAACTATAAGGCACTGTTTGATACATGGGATAAGAGGGGATATTCCTTGAATATCTCCTCTTATCCTCAAAAAACTAGTTGCAGGGGTTATCTCTGAAAAAGTTTAACCATAGGGGATAACCCATGTTTAACCATGGGTTATCCCTTGAACTTATTCCCTAGGGAACCCAGGAATAACTAAGTTATCCCTTGATGGCAGAATGGTAATTTTAAAAAGGTGCTTATCCTCTCAGCTATCCCCTGGATAAATGCTATCCTGTACATTTATCCAGGGATAGCCAAAAAGCTATCAAACACTACCTAAGGGATAGCTGGGAATAAAGTTAACCAAAGGGATAATTTATGGTTAACCATGGTTAACCATGGGATATCCCCTCAATTTATTCCCTAGAAAATGCAGGAATAGCTGGTTATCCCTCCAAATAAGAGTAAAAAAAAAGTTATCCTATGAATTTACCTTTTTGCATTTGATATAATCAATGGGATGGCCAAGGGATATCCCTAGGGATAGCCAGGGGATAAACTCTATCCCGTACACTTATCCATAGATAATATTTTTTCTATCAAATACTACCTAAAAGAAGATTCTATTATAGTCAAGATGACCTTATCAATATAAATAGTGGATATATATATATATATATATATATATATATATATATATATATATATATATATATATATACCAATCAAGGTTTAGAGAAAAGGACATAGAGGAAGTAAAGATCAGAAGCAATGAACATCGACTAAACTAGTAATTTTATTAGGCTTATCATTCTTATATATGCATGTATATCACTATATGAAATTGTAAATATATTATAATATAGCATGTTATGCCACTTAGAGTGTAGGCTTCATCTTATGGATTCCTAATTTAATGGGAGGTTAGGCATTCCTATCGCATTCGAGATGTATAATATTTTTGAATTTGATAATTCATGCTAATTATAGTATGAGACCTAACCTTATGGCGTTTTTTATTTTCTGGGACTATATATTAAAGATTTCTTATCCTATTTCATCTGAGATTTTGAATATTTTTTAATTTGAATGATTCTGAATTTAGTTGTTATAGTGTTGGTTATCATCTCTTACCTACTAGAACCTTGATAATATGAGTGAAAGAAAAAAAAAGTATACATTTTATTTTTTCCTCCACGGTATGCATTATAATTTATGATCATGAAAAGTTAATGCAAGAAAAAGAGGCTTAAACTCCGAATAGATTGTGCTATTTCAATAGCTCTAAAATGTGAAAGCACAACCAGGTCAGGCAAGCTTGGTCATGAAATAGATACACCATGCTCTTTTTTCTCCCCCTGCTTCAATTTTAACACAAGATCATTAGCTTATTAACTTAACATTTCAATAAAAGATTGTCTGATCACTTAAAAGTAAGGGCTGGAAAACTCTTGTAGGTAATCCATTGATCGATCAAGTAAATAATTATAACAAGCCAATTATAGGTTGAACTAACGCACCCATGTCCATTATTAATAACAATTTAAATAGATTTTAAGGATAGTTGAACATAAGGCTAAAACTCTGACACTAATATTAAACAATTCAAAACCTAAGTTTCTTTTGAAGTTCTAGGCAAAATTGACTACTGGATCTAAATCGTATGCATACATACACACACATATGTGTATATATATATATATATACATACATATGTATATATGTATATGTCCGCATGCATGATCCTATGGAACTCCTCTCCCTTTTACTAACCATTTCTTAAGCTGGATGAATACCACACCTCGCCCTACCTCTACTCCTACCACTTTGGTCCATCTTCACAAGCCTTTAGCTGGTTTCACCTCATCTTCAAGCCCACCTTCCTCTATTTTGCCATCATCCATGATGACATCTTTGTTCATAATTAAGCACCATCTCAAATTTGCTATCGTTGTTGTCACTGTCTAGTAGCTTTCTGATATGGATGATACATAAAACAGTTAAAAAATAAAGTCGGCCCTAGCCCTAGGCGGCCCCCAGTCCTGAGCGACCCTTAGAGTCTGGGCGGCCCCCAGTCCTGGGCGGCCTCCAGAGTCTAGGCAGCCCCCAGCCCTGGGCGGCCCCCAGTCCTAGGCGGCCCCCAGAGTCTGAGCGGCCCCGGTCCTGGGCGGCCCCCAGAGTCCAGGCGGCCTCCAGCCTTGGGTGGCCCCCAGTCCTGGGCGGCCCCCAAAGTCTAGGCGGCCCCCGGTCCTGGGCGGCCCTTAGAGTCTGGGCGGCCTCCAGTCCTGGGCGGTCCCCAGAGTCCAGGCGGCCCCCAGCCCTAGGTGCCTTCCAGTCCTAGTCGGCCCCAGAGTCTGGACGGCCCCCAGTCCTGGGCGGCCCCCAGAGTCTAGGCGGCCCCCAGCCCTGGGCGGCCCGCAGTCCTGGGCGGCCCCCAGAGTTTGGGCGGCCCCCGGACCTGGGCGGCCCTTAGAGTCTGGGCGGCCCCCAGTCCTGGGCGGTCCCCAGAATCCAGGCGGCCCCCAGCCCTGGGTGGCCCCCAGTCCTAGTCGGCCCCCAGAGTCTGGACAGCCCCCAGTCCTGGGCGGCCCCCAGAGTCTAGGCGGCCCCCAGAGTCTGGGCGGCCCCCAGTCCTGGGCGGCCCCAGAGTCTAGGTGGCCCCCAGCCCTGGGTGGCCCCCAATCCTGGGCGGCCCCCAGAGTCTAGGCGGCCCCCAGCCCTGGGCAGCCCCCAGTCCTGGGCGGTCCCCAAAGTCTGGACGGCCCCAGCCCTGGGCGGTCCCCAATCCTGGAGGGCCCTCAAATCGAGAGATGCTAGACATCATAACGCTTTAAATGATTCGAATAAGACAAGCACTGAAACACCGCCGTTTATCTAGAAAAAGGAGACACTGAACTTCTATTTTAGAGCCAGATACCTTTCTCTGACTCTGACATCTCCACTAACCCTGACATTCCCTTGGGATAATCAAGGTCATCATGAAAATCCTTATCTTCGTGAGTAAGTTTCTTAATTCCCTTATTATTAATTATCCCTGAATGACCACGTAGCGGAAAAAGATAAAAAAAAGAAAATAAATAATAAAATAAATAAAAGAAGGGGATAAAAGGGAAGAAGGAGGAGGCAGAAGGGGACTTTTTCTTCTTCTAAAAAGAGATCTCATAACAATAGAGGAATCTGGTGATCCAGCATCAACAGATTGGCGCGCCAGGAAGGGGGATTGTCGTCGGAGCAGTGAGGTACGCCTGTTCTACGATTCCACGAAGATGAGCTCCAGATCTCTGAAAGAAGATCCCACTGATTGGTCTGGGGGGCATCTTTCGCCTCCCAATCATGATTTCACAACTCTTGGCCCTTCTCAGCCGGTGAAATCGAACCCTCCGGCTCCTTCTTCACCACTGCCGACTCTGGCTATTCCTCAAGACCCACTACTGATCCTCACTCAGCAAGTCCAGACTCTTGTGGGGATGGTTCAACAGATGCAAGAATGACACTCTCGAGGAGTCCCACAACGGCTCGAGCAACCTCTATCGCCTAGGTCGGCTACTCCTGTTAGCCGACAATCAGCTCGAGGAAGATCTCCTCCGATAAAGCCTCTCCACCCTTATTCCCCAGGAAGGCGGCGATCCCAAAGTTTCCACGACGGCTCGCACTCCTTGTCCCATTCCCCCGGCAGTCCGCCTGCCGGACGACGACGGGGGAAGGAACCTTGTACAGAGCATCGCCGATGGCGCCATCGGGCTTCTTCCAGTTCTCCTGAACCAGCCGGAGGGGGCATGACCGATAGAATGGAAAAGCGTCTTGAAGAGCAAGATCGTCGGCTGGAAGAACTCAGTCAAAGGATCAATAATCAGCCGGGGTCGGATTACGACACCCGCCCTCCTCTCACTCGGCAGATTATGGAAGAGCCCATTCCAAGGAGGTTCTGATTTCCTCAACTTGACCCCTATGACGGCACCACTGATCTCCTAGATCATCTGGAAAGCTATAAAGCTATCATGCAGGTCCAAGGAGCAACAGACGCCCTCTTATGCATTGCCTTCCCAGCCACCCTCCGTAAGGCGGCCCGTGTTTGGTATTCTCGTCTGCCCTCACGAAGTGTCGACTCTTTTCGACAATTGGAGAGATCTTTTCTGGTTCACTTCGACGCCTGTCGTAAAATTCCTCGAGTAGCAGACAACTTATTTCCGTACAGCAGCAGGAAGGAGAATCTTTGAAAGATTTTATAACCCGTTTCAAAGTAGCGGCCCTGGAGGTTTATCATCTTGAAGACGCTGTGGCCACTTTGGCTCTAAAACGGGGGCTCCGACCCTCCCGTTTTACTTATTCTTTGGACAAAAGACCTCCTTCTTCTTATGCTGATCTCCTAAGCCGTGCGCAGAAGTACATCCGCGCCGACGAAGCTGATTCATCCAGGAGAGGTGCACAAGGGAGGGCTAGCAAAAGATCCGCTCGCCCAGAGTTGATCGGACCTCCTTCTAAGAAGCCTGAGCTCTTACATCGGCCGATTGACCGCCACAAGAACCAGACTCCCAGAGAGGACCATCTTACACCTCTCTTAGCCCCTCGGAGTCACATCCTCATGGAGATTGAAAACGAGCCTTATTTGCGGCGTCCGCCCCCGTTGAAGAAGGGCACTGTCCGCGACAGAAGTCGCTATTGCCGCTTCCACAGGGATTATGGCCACGATACTGAAGAATGTCGGAACTTGAAGCAGGCCATCGAGGAGCTAATTCAGAGAGGATACCTTGGGCAATATATACAGAAAAAAGAAGCTCCTCCCATACCAGCTTTGATGGGACCTCCTCCTGCTCAAGCTAGCATCGACAACACCCCAACAGAAAAGATGGTGGGCATGATTTCCCACGGAAAGGCCTCATCTTCCAAGAGACCAAGGGGAGTCGAGGATTAGATGATGTAATCCCTCCTGAGGAAAATATAGCGGGGAGTAATATTGTAAAAGATGATAGCGTCGTCGTTTCAATGACGATCGCTAGGCATCCTGTAAAAAGAATCTTAATAGACAGTGGGAGCTCCGCTAATGTGCTTACTTATGATGCATTTCTTCGGATGAGTCTATTTCTGGATTCTCTTCGGCCCGTAGCCGTCCCTCTAGTTGGTTTCACTGGAGACTCCATCCGGGTGGAGGGCGAGATTACTTTGCCAACTACGGCAGGATCGCCACCGTGTCAAAGCACGGTTATGATGGATTTTCTGGTAGTTCGGGTCCCCCTAGCTTACAACGCCATTCTTGGCCGTCCCGGCTTGAATATGTTAGATGCAATTATATCTACTAAGCGCTTATTGGTGCAGTTCCCTACCAAGCAAGGAGTCGGTGTGATGCACGAAGAGGTAGACTCGGTCAGACCTTGCTATCATTTAGCCCCTAGTCCCTAGATGGCTGATATTCTTCCGGTTGCCGAGTCATTTGACCCCAGAGAAGTTGAGCAGAGAGGAGAGCCAGCGGAGCTTCTGATATCTTACCCCCTGGGAGATGATCCCACTAAAATCGTGCGGATCGGTGAGCTCCTTCTCCCTAATGTCCGGGATCAACTCCTAGCCTTCTTATCAATGAATGCGGATGTCTTTGCCTGGAAAATAACGGATATGGTCGGAATTCCTCCAAAGGTAATTACTCATCAGCTTAATATTAACCCAAGCTGCCGCCCTGTCCACCAGAAGAAGAGGAGTTTTGCTCCTGAGCGGCATAAGGTCATTGACGAAGAGGTTGATAAATTGCTCATGGCCGGTCATATTCGAGAAACGCGATATCCTGATTGGCTAGCCAATGTGGTTATGGTCCGGAAAGCCAGCGGAGGATGGAGGATATGCATCGACTACACAGATTTAAACAAAGCTTGTCCTAAGGATAGTTTTCCATTGCCCCGGATCGACCAGCTAGTAGATTCGACTTCTGGTCATGAACTTCTTAGTTTCATGGATGCCTTCTCAGGGTATAATCAGATAAAATTGGACCCCTCAGATGAAGAGCATACTTCTTTTATTACCGAGAAGGGCATTTATTGTTATAAAGTAATGCCCTTCGGGTTGAAGAACGCAGGAGCTACCTATCAGAGGCTGATGAACAAAGTTTTTAAAAACCAGCTCGGCCGAAACATGGAGGTATATGTAGATGATATGTTGACAAAAAGCACCTGTGCCACCGATCATGTCGCCGACCTGCAAGAAACTTTCCACAACCTCCGGCTCCATAGAATAAAGCTCAACCCCCGCAAATGTGCATTCGGAGTTACAGCAGGGAAATTCTTGGGTTTCTTAGTTACCCGGCGAGGGATTGAAGCAAACCCATAGAAAATTCAAGCCATTCTCAATATGAGACGGCCTATGTGTAAGAAGGAGGTGCAGCAACTCACCGGAAGGATAGCAACATTAAGCCGATTTCTGTCCAGATCAGCTGAAAGATGTTTACCTTTCTTCAAGGTCTTGCGTAAAGCAGTTGGCTTCGAGTGGACAGATGACTGTCAACAAGCTTTTGAAGAACTTAAGGAGTTCTTATCTACACCGCCTCTATTATCCAAGCCGGAGGAAGGAGAGAAGCTCTTCCTTTATCTGGCGGCTTCTTCGGAAGCCGTTGTTCCGTTCTGGTGCGTGTCGGCGACCATGCCGTTCAACGACCTGTATATTATACCAGCAAGGTACTTCATGGTGCGGAAGAGAGATATTCTAAAGCGGAGAAGGTCATCTTCGCTTTATTCGTTTCCGCTCGATGACTCAGACCCTACTTCCAAGCCCATCCCATAGTCGTCCTCACTGATCAACCTCTCAGAGCTATTTTATCGCGGCCAGACACTTCTGGCCGGTTAGCCAAGTGGGCCATCAAACTGGGGGAATTCGACTTATCATTTCAACCCAGAGCATCTTTGAAATCCCAGGTTTTGGCTGATTTCCTAGTAGAATGCACCTGGTCTGAGCCATATCAAGAAGAGACCCCCCGGATCCTTTTAGATGCTGAGGAAGAAGATCATGAAGCATGGGTCCTCCACGTCGATGGAGCCTCTAACTCATAGGGTAGCGGAGCTGGCCTCATACTTTCTAGCCCAGAGGTCGCAGTACTAGAATATGCTCTTCGTTTCCTCTTTGAAGCCACTAATAATCAAGCTGAATATGAGGCTTTACTGACCGGAATCAAACTAGCGCATGGGATGGGGATCAAAAGTCTCCGGGTTTTCACTGACTCACAGCTTATTTCCGCCCAAGTGGCAGGAGAATATGAAGCTCGGGACCCTATTATGTTCCAATATTTGAACAAGGTCAGACTATTAATTCCTTTATTGGATCACTTCGCCATCAGTTATATACCCAGAGGTGAAAATGCCAGAGCCGATATGCTAACCCGACTAGCTACCTCGTCGATAGTGCCATGGGTAAAACCTACATTGAATATCTGGAGACACCTAGCATTGAAGCTGTTGAAGAAGCTTTGCCTATTATCCAAGAAGAAACCTGGATGGAATCTTATATCCGATATCTGAAAGACGGCGTTCTCCCGGTTGGTCGTGAAGAAGCTAAGCTGCTCAAGCGGAGAGCTTCTAAATTTGTGCTATTAGAAGGCCAACTTTACAAGAAATCTTTCTCTCAGCCCCTCCTTAAATGTGTTAATTCGGTGGATGCGGATTACATCCTTAGAGAAATTCATGAGGGCATCTGTGGGAATCACTCCGGAGGCCGATCTTTAGCACGCAAGGCCCTCCGACAAGGATATTACTGGCTCACTATGCAAGAAGATGCAACCGAACTGGTGAAAAGATGTGATCGATGCCAACGGTACGCCTATATTCAGCGGCAACCATCTTCTCAGTTAAATTCTCTTTCTTCTCCTTGGCCCTTCGCTCAGTGGGGCATGGACATCCTCGGCCCTTTCCCTCCGGCATCGGGACAGCGCAAATTACTACTAGTAGCCGTCGATTATTTTACTAAATGGGTTGAAGCTGAAGCACTCGCCAAAATTACTGAAGCTAAGGTTAAAACCTTTTTCTGGAAAGCCATTATTGTCGATACGGTATACCACACACCCTCATCAGACAATGGCCGACAGTTTGACAACAACGCCTTCCGAACTTTCTGCACTGATCTCGGCATCCTGCAACGATTCACCTCCGTCGGCCATCCACAATCTAATGGAGAAGCCGAGGTTACAAATCGCATGATATTACGGGGACTAAGGACCAGACTGGATACGTCCAAAGGAAGGTGGGTAGAAGAGCTCCCAAGTGTACTCTGGGCATACCATACAACACCCAGAACACTGACAGGAGAGACGCCATTCAACCTGGTTTTGATTCCGAAGCTGTTATTCCCGTCGAAATTGGCTTACCAAGTGGCCGAGTGGAAGCATACAACGAAGCGGACAACCTCCCCAATTTAAGGGCCAATCTTGACCTCATTGATGAAGCAAGAGATCGGGCTCGAATTAAGATTGCGGCATACCAGTAGCTGGTAGCGAGGTATTATAATACCCATGTCCGCTCGAAGAATTTCCGTCAGAGAGATCTAGTTCTAAGGAAAGCTTCGATATCCAAACCAACAGAAGGGGGCAAATTATCCCCGAACTGGGAAGGGCCCTATCGATAAGAGAAGTTCTTCACCATGGAGCATACCAGCTTGAAGACCTGAATGGACAACTAATTCCCCGAACGTGGAATGCAGACAATCTCCGACCATATTACCAGTAATGTAATGTATTTATCCAAATATTAAATGAGCCTGCACCTTTGAACACATATTTTTGGATAATTCTTCAGGACAACTCAAGCGGCCCCGAACCACGATGGGCGGCTCGGCGGCCCTACAGTCCAAAGGACACCCCCAGGCCGGCATGACCTGCCCCTGAAGAGGTTCAAGTCCGTGACTCAAGCGGCCCCGAACCACGATGGACGGCTCGGCGGCCCTACAGTCCAAAGGACACCCCCAGGCCGGCATGACTTGCCCCTGAGGAGGTTCAAGTCCGTGACTCAAGAGGCCCCGAACCACGATGGACGGCTCAGCGGCCCTACAGTCCAAAGGACACCCCCAGGCCGGCATGACTTGCCCCTGAGGAGGTTCAAGTCCGTGACCCAAGCGGCCCCGAACCACGATAAACACTAAGTGCCCCACGATCCCAAAGCTTCATGCTTCCTGGAACCCAGGATTAACTTCCCTACGGGGGTCCCTAAGCTGCCTTATCAACATTCTAGGACTTACATCTTAATACAACACGCCGGAAAACGACCCGAAGACTATGATTTCCCGACGGTTCGTGGACGGATTTTATAAGCCGTAAGCAGATAAAATATTAAGTAATACCAAATGAATAAAGGGTAGCATCTGCTCATTTAAAGCTAATCTGTTAGAAAAACTTTATAAAGTCTCCTCAATAAGCAAATATTCGTTACAAAAAGGGGTCCTTTAAAAGGACCGAGTCCAGAATAGAAAAACAAAAGTCAAAGTCAAAATAAATTGGGCATCCTCAATCAATTCCCTGAGTGATCCTTTTCTATATTGGAATCGGAGGCTGGCTCCTCAGTGAGAGGCATTTCTGCAGCAGGATCCTTTGTCACCGCCACCCTACCCGCCACGTCTTCGACCTCTACATCAGGAGTGTCTTCGTCGTCCACAGGTCGAAAGCGTTCAAGGTTCTTTAAGTTGAAGTGTCGGGCTAGCCTCCGTTTACACATCTCAAAGCCTTGAACAAAGGCATCTAGGGCAGCCTCCTGGAACTCTGATTTAAAATCCGGGGAGCCCTTGTACTCCTTAATAGCATCCTAACCTTGGCTTCGGCTATGGCCGCCTTCTCTTGAGCTTCGGCTTCGGCCGCGGCCACTCTCTCTTGAGCTTTGGCTTCAGCCACAGCTATCTTTCCCGGGCCTCGGCCTCGACCATATATCTTTCCCGGGCCTCCTTCACCACTGCCGCAACTTTGTCGAGAGAGTTCTTAGCGTCTTTCTCGGCTAGAACCAACTTCTCTGTAGCATCACGAGCCGTAGCTTCCGCGTTATCAGCTCGGTTCTCAGTGTGTTCTAGCCTGAGAGTAGTCTCTTTTAACCTCTCTTCCATTGGCAACAACTTCGCCCGAACCTCAGACAATTGGGCATCTAGGTTCTGCAGCTCCATTTCCGCCTTCCCCCGCCAAGACCGATAATCTTCCCGAATAACCCAAAGATCGTAAGGCTTTGATTCTCGGACCTTCGTCTCCACCAGTTCTTTCTCCAAGCTCGCACTCCGAGACTTGGCCTTATTTAAGTCTTCGCGCAGTACAAAAAGGCCATTCGACATTTGCAAAATACATTCATTAAATACCTGAATTCGATGATCAGTAAAGGAAAAGGTCAAAACCTTACCTGAAGTGCTGCTGTGAACATGGTGTAAAAGGACTCTTCTTGTGTTACCTTTCTCATTTTGTCCTGGAACCTGGATAGGATCGCAAGTTTAAGAATTGTCTCCGACAAGCAACTTTTGTACCCAGCACCCTGATTAGGCGGTGAGGAGGGCGGAGATGGATTTCCCAAAGCATTCGAAGAAGCGGGAGCAGGAGCGCCCACTTCCTTTGACAACGAAGGACCTGGCAAATCGACTTCGACTGCTTCCGCACTCTCTATAGATCCCCCAGCGCCCTTATGGGGGATAGAGACCTCCGGAAGCTCCCTCTCAATAGGGTCTCCTATCGGGATCCCCGTTGGAGGGCTCGTCTCTCCTCGCTATCTTCTATTAAGGTGCTTCAGGAATCGCCGCTGGAGGCTGAACCTGACATCTGATCCTAACTGACGGGGTTTTTTAGGTTCGTTTCCTGTCGCGCCACGCTCGCCTCTCTCTCTCTTTCGAAGGTTTGATACCAGAAAACTCTCGAGAAAACTTCATTGCTGCAAAATAGTGAACATAGGTTAGCTAAAAAAGACACCAATATGTTAGCTAAGAATATGAAGAGAAGGAGAGGGGAGAGATGATTCTTTGAGGCTCACCAGGTGCTGCAGCCAGCGACACCGGCATGGACGCAATCTCCCAGAGTTATCCTCCGATAGCAATTCTCTACTGGGGGTATGATGGTAGAGATTAGAGTGTTGAAAAAGCTCACGGTCTCTCTCGTCAACACTCGCATTTTGGTTAGAACTGGTATCCGGGATACCCCAATCTACACCTAACCCCTCCAGATGTGCATAGAAAAACCGAGATTTCCACCCTTTAATTTTAGAAGGGAGATTAAGCCTAAGAACCCTTTTAGGCCTCGATGCGAAACTCCACCACCATCCCTGACTGGGTTTCGAATCCTATAGCGCTCTAAATAAAGAAAGTCGAGCGGAAGCTCCATGAAAAGAACAAAGCACTAGAATAAAAATATTAATACGAATAGAATTAGGATGAGCTATGCCGGATAAGGCGATATCGGTTCAATAGGTTTTACAAGAAAGGATTAAGGACAGTCGTAGACCCCCCTTAAAAAACTCTTCATACAAAGCGACCTTACCGGGCCGCGCTAGAGTGACCCTATCTTCGGGAAGGGGAACGGAGAGCCGGATATTATCAGGATTTCGAAACTGGGCCTTAAGTTCTAAGATCCTGAGAGGATATGACAGAGGCGACGTCCGCCGGTTTAGCCAGTTTAGAAACAACCGCAGGAGGTCCTGCCTCACGACTGGTAGACGAAGAGGAAACCTAGGGGACTAAGGTAACAACCTAGACACGGGCTATGGACCGAGCAACGGGTTGGTCCCCACGGATGGCTACCCCTCCCAGAGCCTGTCGACGTGGTGAAGACCTCCTCCTGGGAGGGCTCTACCATGGGGCCCTTACCCTTCCATCTACGAAGGAATCCATAAATAGAGAAAGGGGGAAGAAGGGAATGACTGACCTGGGCTTGAAGAGATAAAAAACGCAGGAAGATATGAGGTTAAGATTAAGGGAAAGGGACGGCTCCCCCTTATTTATACATATCAGAAGCAACGCCTCGAGCACCACAAGGACACGTGGCAGTCCATCAGTGGAGCCGAATAAACGAAAAGACGCTATCCTCTTAGAGATATGCGCCTCCCCTCCTTTTTCCCTTTTCGAAATGTCGCTTATCATGTACTAGACATTTTGAAATTTGAATTTTTCCGCCCTTCTTCCTTGCATTGCGCAACACACTTTAATACAAGGAAGATGGGCGAGGGGGCATATGATATGGATGATACATAAACAGTTAAAAAATAAAGTCGGCCCCCAGCCCTTGGGCGGCCCCAGTCAGGGCGGCCTTAGAGTCTGGGCGGCCTCAGTCCTGGGTGGCCTCCAGTCCTGGGCGGCCTCCAGAGTCTAGGCGGCCCCTAGCCCTGGGCGGCCCCCAGTCCTGGGCGGCCCCCAGAGTCTGAGCGGCCCCCGGTCCTGGGCGGCCCTTAGATCTGGGCGGCCCCCAGTCCTGGGCGGCCCCCAGAGTCCAGGCGGCCTCCAGCCCTGGATGGCCCCAAGTCCTGGGCGGCCCCCAGTCTGGACGGCCCCCGGTCCTGGGTGGCCCTTAGAGTCTGGGCGGCCCCCAGTCCTGGGCGGTCCCCAGAGTCCAGGGGGCCCCCAGCCCTGGGTGGCCCCCAGTCCTAGTCGGCCCCCAGAGTCTGGACGGCCCCCAGTCCTGGGCGCCCCCAGTCCTGGCGTCCCCAGAGTCTAGGCGGCCCCCAGTCCTGGGCGGCCCCCAGAGTCTGGGCGGGCCCCCGGTCCTGGGCGGCCCTTAGAGTCTGGGCGGCCCCCAGTCCTGGGCGGCTCCCAGTCCTAGTCGGCCCCAGAGTCTGGACGGCCCCCAGTCCTGGGCGGCCCCCAGTCCTGGGCGGCCCCCAGAGTCTAGGCGGCCCCTAGCCCTAGACGGCCCTAGTCC
>UESW01002247.1:31450-62331 GCA_900491605.1 Calamus simplicifolius
TATAACGAGAAGTTGGCAAGGTTTCAAGAAGCAAGGGATGAATTGATGCAAAGTCTGATAGATGAGCATAATGTTGAAAACAATATTTTTGGTAGCGCTCTATAATGCTCAAGGAGAAATGTTGGGAGTGAGAGAAGTTTCTATAATATCATTTCTATTAGTTTTCCTCACTCACTAAATAACTCATATCTTATTTATAGATATAGAAAGTGACTATTGATCTTCCCTCATTAATACATCATCATAATGAACCTTTTAGACTTTTTACAAAATGACTCTTCATATTTTAATGTGACTCTTCAGATTCTGCAACTATAGTTAATTCTTCAGAATTTATTATGACCTCTCGGTTTCATCACCACAATTAAGTTTACCATTTCCAACACCCTCCTTTAAACTTAATTGTCTTGCTCATCATATCTTAAATAATGATTTGGACCGCAACCCGGAAGAAAATCTCTTCTTGCAAATGTTTCTCATTGATGTATGAGGTGGATATCTTGTATCTTCTTCAATCACCCTTTCTTCATCTTCTATAATAACTCTTCTATTCATTGTCAGCTTCAGCTCATTTAATTCTTTAATACTATCTTCATATTGTTCTTCAGCTCTTCATAGGCTTTATGCAAATCTTGCATTACTATCTTGACATCTTCAATTTCCTGAAAATGAACATCTTTCACAGTAATATTATAAGTATTTTTAAATAGATAATTGCTTGTAATGCTACAGAATTTTCTGCTTCCTTCTTTGAAATAAAACTGGACCATCAATCATAAAACTTTCACTTATATCTTCAAAAATGACTGTTGTCATAAAAACTTGGAGAATGATCTGGTCCAGACTTCTCACTTGTACACTTTGCTAGAGAAAAATTTAGTTTTTCAAGCATTTCTTTGAGCATTACCTTGTATGGCGCAACCACAACTATTACCTTTTCATCCTCCATTTTGCTCAATTGGTGTTGAAGTTTCTATTCTTCAACCTTTGAAGACTGCTCTTGTTTTCTTTTTCTTTTGCAAAGTCCTATTATCTTAGACTTGCACACTTCTCAACGGATTCCTTTGATCTGGAGACTTAACACTTAGATGGAGGATATGAACTTCTTCACGCCAGGCTCTTAGGCTATCTTACTTTCTTTGACACCACTTGGTTGGGGATCGACCAGGTTCTGATACCACTTGTTGGAAACAAGGTGGGCATACAAGGAGCTTTGATACTAGATTGCTGGAAGTGAAAATACTTTCAATAAGAAAATAATACTATCTTATTATGGAGATATTAGAGGGAATACATCTTTTGGGTCTCTCTCTATTTTCATCATCATCATCATCTTCTTCTACTTCTACATTTCATGGGAAAACACCTCCCATATTTATAAACATCTAGATGCCCTTTCATATACCACTATTTAATACATGCATAGAAAAACTAAAAGACATTTGCAGAAAATTAAGAGTCAATTACAAAATACTAAGAGTCAATTTTAAATTTCTGAACTATCTTATCTTTTGAAATGACTCTTCCTTTCTCCCATGAAGCCTTTGGTCTTTTCAAGAGTGACTCTTCCTTTCTCCCATGAAGCCTTTATTCTTTCAATAGTGCATTAAAATAAGTTTAATATTCAACATTTCCTTCCGTAAACTTATTTTTTCTTGGTGCCATGACTCCAAGTATCTTCTTAGCTTTTGAAAATCTTCACTTTTGAGTGATTTTGTAAATATATCAGCAATTTGCTCATTTGATTTATAGTACACAACCTTCACAATACCTTTCTTAACTTGATCACGAAGAAAATGAAATCTTGTGTCAATGTGTTTACTTCTTCCATGTTGAACTGGATTCTTAGCTAGTTCAATAGCAGACTTATTATCAACATATACCTTCACAGGCTCCTTTTGTGAATGACTCAATTCTTTCAATAAGTTGCGCACCATATGGCCTCACAAGCATATGATGCTGCTGTAACATACTCTGCTTCACATGTCGATAATGCAACAATGGATTGTTTCTTTGAGCTCCAAGAAAAAGCATTAGCACCAAAATAAAAGATATAACCAGAAGTGCTTTTCCGTTCATCAAGATCTCCTCCCCAATCACTATCAGAAAAACCAATTAAACTTGCATCATTGGAATGAGTATAAAACATACCATGATCAAGAGTTCCTTTGAGGTATCTTAGAATCCTTTTTGCTGCCATCCAGTGTGACTCCTTTGGATGTTTCATATATCTACTAATCAAACCAACTCCATAGATAATATCAGGTCGGCTTATAGTAAGATAACGAAGACTTCCAATAAGTCTTTTGAAGAGAGATGAGTTCACCTCCTTTCATTCTCCTTCTTTACTAAGCTTGGCTCCATAAGCAATTGGGTGTTTACTTCTTTGCAGCACTCCATTTTAAATTTTTGTAGAATGTTTCTAGCATACTTTCTTGAGAAATGAAGATGCCATCTTCACTTTGCCTTACGTCAATGCCAAAAAAATAAGACATCAAGTCTCCTCCCGTCATTTCAAACTCCTTGCTCATGGTTGCTTTGAACCCATATATCATTTTCATGCAATTACCTGTCACAAGTAAGTCATCCACATATAGATATATAATTAAAATGTCATCTCCTTTTTTCTTTACATAAATAGCATGTTCATAGGAGCATTTGTTGAAACCACAATCTTGAAGATAGTGATCAATTCGAGCATTCCAAGCTCTCGGTGCTTGCTTTAATCCATACAAAGCTTTGTGTAACTTGTACACTTTATCTTCCATACCTTTATGGATATAGTCCTCAGGTTGCTCAATATAGACTTCTTCTTCAAGGTAGCCATTGAGAAATGCCAAATTTACATCCATTTGATATATTTTCCACTTGTGATGAGATGCAAGTGAGAAAATGAGCTTTATTGAATCAAAATAGGCTACAAGCGCGAAAACTTGCATTTTGATTCAATAAAGCTCATTTTCTCACTTGCATCTCATCACAAGTGGAAAATATATCAAATGGATGTAAAGTCGACATTTCTCAATGGCTACCTTGAAGAAGAAGTCTATATTGAGCAACCTGAGGGCTATATCCATAAAGGCATGGAAGATAAAGTGTACAAGTTACACAAAGCTTTGTATGGATTAAAGCAAGCACCGAGAGCTTGGAATGCTCGAATTGATCACTATCTTCAAGATTGTGGTTTCAACAAATGCTCCTATGAACATGCTATTTATGTAAAGAAAAAAGGAGATGACATTTTAATTATATGTCTATATGTGGATGACTTACTTGTGACAGTAATTGCATGGAAATGATATATGGGTTCAAAGCAACCACGAGCAAGGAGTTCGAAATGACGGGAGGAGACTTGATGTCTTATTTTCTTGGCATTGAAGTAAGGCAAAGTGAAGATGGCATCTTCATTTCTCAAGAAAGTTATGCTAGAAACATTCTACAAAAATTTAAAATGGAGTGCTGCAAAGAAGTAAACACCCCAGTTGCTTATGGAGCCAAGCTTAGTAAAGAAGGAGAAGGAAAGGAGGTGAACTCATCTCTCTTCAAAAGCCTTGTTGGAAGTCTTCGTTATCTTACTATAAGCCGACCTGATATTGTCTATGGAGTTGGTTTGATTAGTAGATATATGGAACATCCAAAGGAGTCACACTGGATGGCAGCAAAAAGGATTCTAAGATACCTCAAAGGAACTCTTGATCATGGTATGTTTTATACTCATTCCAATGATGCAAGTTTAATTAGTTTTTCTGATAGTGATTGGGGAGGAGATCTTGATGAACGGAAAAGCACTTCTGGTTATATCTTTTATTTTGGTGCTAATACTTTTTCTTGGAGCTCAAAGAAACAATCCATTGTTGCATTATCGACGTGAAGCAGAGTATGTTGCAGCAGCATCATGTGCTTGTGAGGCCATATGGTTGCGCAACTTATTGAAAGAATTGAGTCATTCACAAAAGGAGCCTGTGAAGATATATGTTGATAATAAGTCTACTATTAACTAGCTAAGAATCCAGTTCAACATGGAAGAAGCAAACACATTGACACAAGATTTCATTTTCTTCGTGATCAAGTTAAGAAAGGTATTGTGAAGGTTGTGTACTAAATCAAATGAGCAAATTGCTGATATATTTACAAAATCACTCAAAAGTGAAGATTTTCAAAAGCTAAGAAAGATGCTTGGAGTCATAGCACCAAGAAAAAACAAGTTTACGGAGAAATGTTGGAATATTAAACTTGTTTTAATGCACTCTTGAAAGACTAAAGGCTTCATGGGAGAAAGGAAGAGTCACTCTTGAAAAGACCAAAGGCTTCATGGAAGAAAGGAAGAGTCACTTCAAAAGATAAGATGGTTCAAAAATTTAAAATTGACTCTTAGTATTTTGTAATTGACTCTTAATTTTCTGTAAATGTCTTTTAGTTTTTCTATGCATGTATTAAATAGTGGTATATGAAAGGACATCTAGATGTTTATAAATATGGAGGTGTTTGCCCATGAAATGTAGAAGTAGAAGAAGAAGATGATGATGAAAATAGAGAGAGACCCAAAAGATGTATTCCCTCTAACATCTCCATAATAAGAGAGTAGTATTTTTCTTATTGAAAGTATTCTCCACTTCCATCAATCTAGTATCAAAGCTCCTTGTGCCCACCTTGTTTCCAACAAGTAGTATCAGAGCCTGGTTGATCCCCAACCAAGTGGTGTCAAAGAAAGTAAGATAGCCCAAGAGCCTGGTGTGAAGAAGTTCATATCCTCCATCTAAGTGTTGAGTCTCCGGATCAAAGGAATCCGTTGAGAAGTGTGCAAGTCTAAGATAGCAAGACTTTGCAAAAGAAAAAGAAGACAAGAGCAGTTTTAGAGGTTGAAGAATAGAAACTTCAACACCAATTGAGCAAAATGGAGGATGAAAAGGTAATAGTTGTGGTTGCGCCATACAAGGTAATGTCAAAGAAATGCTAACTAAATTTTTCTCCAGCAAAGTATACAAGTGAGAAGTCTGGACCAGATCATTTTCAAGTTTTATGGCAACAGTCATTTTTGAAATATAAGTGAAAGTTTATGATTGATGGTCCAGTTTCTATTTCAAAGAAGGAAGCAAAAAATTCTGCAGCATTACAAGCAATTATCTATTTGAAAAATACTTATAATATTACTGTGAAAGATGTTCATTTTCAGAAATTAAAGATGTCAAGATAGCAATGTAAGATTTGCATGAAGCCTATGAAGAGCTGAAGAACAAATATGAAGATAGTATTAAAGAATTAAATGAGCTAAAGCTGACAATGAATAGAAGAGTTATTATAGAAGATGAAGAAAGGGTGATTGAAGAAGATACAAGATATCCACCTCATACATCAATGAGAAGGACATTTGCAAGAAGAGATTTTCCTTCGGGTTGCGGCCCAAATCAGTATTGAAGATATGATGAACAAGACAATTAAGTTTAAAGGGGGGTGTTGAAAATGGTAAACTTAATTGTGGCGATGAAACCGAGAGGTCATAATAAATTCTGAAGAATTAACTATAGTTACAGAATCTGAAGAGTCACATTGAAATCTGAAGAGTCATGTTGTAAAACCAAAAGTCATATGGAAAGTCTAAAAGGTTCATTATGATGTATTAATGAGGAAAGATCAATAGTCACTTTCTATGTCTATAAATGGGACATATTGTAGTGAGTTATTGAGTGAGTGAGAAAGCTAATAAAATGATATTATAAAAACTTCTCTCACTCCAGCATTTCTCTTTGAGCATTCTAGAGGCTACCAAAAATATTATTTTCAACAAGTGGTATCAGAGCTCCTTGTGTGAGATAAAACCTCTATAGATGTATTGCTATCGCTACAGATGACGGACCCCAAGTATTACACCACCAGACGATCAAAGCACTTTGTTTGGTATTTAGTTCCTTACCCTTCTCATGTTCTTCAATTCAATCCCGTTTTTTGGTCCTTGCGAATCCAAATTAATTAGTTCCTTCCCCCTCGCATGTTCTTCAATTCTATCGCATTTTTGGTCCATGAAAATCCAAATCTAGAGAGAGTGTTTGTCGTGTCCAGCCCTCCGGTTAGATGTCACTCTAGTAAACGTCATGCCTTCCCGAGTTCTGCGATCCTATCTATCAGTGCTATTAACTCATGGCTGTTGTGGTATGGATACAGATATATCCATGGTCAGGCACCATGGTTATTGTTGGGTAACGACCAATAGGTCTTGAATATTCAAATGGACCTTGAAATCTATTGTCTTCTTATATATGTGAATAAGAAATTGAAAGGACATTTAGTCCACATCAAAAAAAAATTAAGAAAGGAAGGTTCATTTATATGAAAACTTCTTCCTTCATGCTTAAGTTTCTTAGGCTCACCATAAGTGGAAGCTTGAGGGTGATGCTCTTTGCATGTGTAAGGGCGCAATGGGCGCACTTTGTAAAGAAGCATTATTGGTTCAAATTTTTGATGAATTGTAGTGCTGCATTCATCAAAAGAAGACGCTGGAAGATAATCGTCATACAAACCGTAAGCATCTTTACGGAACGAAATTGTCTTAAGAACATACAGTGTAACTTTAGATTCAGTCTTATCAATTAGGTAGCCACAATCTCGCAAACAATCTTAAGACAATTTCGAGTCACGAGTGTTGCTGCAGATGACTACAATGACTGCACCAGTTCAAGCTGAGAAACCAAAGAAAAGTTCTTCGGAATCAACTTCTAAGAGGTGGCAACAAAAGATGTTGTTCTACCTCACAACTCTGAATCTAGTCAGAGTACTGAATGAAGATCCACCAATCTGAAGGAAGAAAAACTGATAAGCAAGTGATTGCTACGGTGGAAGCATGGAAGCATTCAGACTTCCTTTACAAAAACTACATCCTCAATGGTCTGAATAATACTCTGTACAATGCGTACAGTAGTATTGCTACTGCCAAGGAGTTATGGGCATCCCTGGATAAAAAGTACAAATAGAGGATGCTGGACATAAGAAATTTATGATCGAAAGGTTTTTAGACTACAAAATGGTCAACCACAAAACTATTATGGAGCAAGTCCAAAAGCTTTAGATCATCCTGCATGAGATATATGCAGAGAGAATGTCTCTTAGTGAGTCATTTCAGGTAGCTGCCATTATAGAGAAGTTACCGCCATTATGAAAAGACTTTAAGAACAACTTGAAGCATAAGTGGGAGAAGATGGGACTTGAAGATCTAATTGTCCCTGAGGATCAAGGAAGATAATAAGGTCATGACAAGAAAACAGGAGGACAATCTGTTGAGCCTAAGGCCAACCTAATAGAAGAAGAAAGAAACACAAGTTTCTGACGAAGGCTTTAAACAGAAGAAGGTCAATCCAAAGAAATTTAAGTTTAAAGGAAAGTGCTTTGTCTGTGGAAAGTAAGGACATAAATCCAAAGACTGTCATTTCAAGAAGAAAAAAAAGAAAGAGGTTAACATTACTGAAACCCTATCCCAAGAAGTATCTAAAATGATGCTGTCAGCTATTGTGTTAAAAATAAATATGGTTGACAAAGCCAATGAGTGGAACATCGATACTGGAGCTACTAGGTATGTCTGCTTTGATAAGAGTATGTTCTCATCATATACTCCTATCGATGGTAGAATCTAGTTATAAAAAATTCTGCTACATCAAAGATAGAAGGACTTAGCCGCATAGTACTAAAGATGTCATCTAGAAAGGAACTTCTATTAAATGATATACTTCATGTTCCAATATTTGAAAAATCTGGTGTCAGTCTCCATTCTAAGCAAACATGGCTTAGGATGATTTTTGAGTCTGACAAATTTGTACTCACTAAAGGAGGATATTTATTAGAAGGGGTTACTTGAATAATGGATTATTCAAGATAAATGTAATGACTGTATACAGAAACCTTGAAATGAATAAAGCTTTTTTTTTGCTTATATGGTTGATTCTTCTTGTTTATGGCATGATAGATTAGGACATATAAATTTTAATTCATTACAAAAATTAATGAAATTAGAATTATTACCTAATCATGAAATCGATCCACATTACTAATGCGAAGTGTGTGTTGAAGCTAAGTTAGTAAAAACACCATTTTTTTCGTAGAAAGAAATACTGAACTTCTTGACTTAATTCATAGTGATCTATGTGACTTAAAGTTTGTTCAAACTCGAGGGGATAAAAAGTATTTTATAACATTTATTGATGATTCAACTAGATATTGCTATGTGTATCTACTAAAGTTTAAAGTTGAGGCTTTAGAAATGTTTAAATGTTATAAGAATAAAGTTGAAAATCAACTTGTGTAAAAAGATTAAGGCTATAAGGAGTGATAGAGGTGAAGAATACGATGCAGCTTTTGACGAATTCTATCAAGAGCATGGCATTATTCATCAAACTATGGCTCCTTATTCGCTTCAATCTAATGGAATAGTGGAACGCAAAAACTGCACACTAAAAGAAATATGAATGTTATGTTGATAAATTCTAGTACAACACATAATTTATAAGGAGAAGCAATTCTGTCTGCAAATCATATTCTTAACAAGATACCTCTTAAGAAGAAGGATGTTACTCCATATGAGTTATGAAAGGAAAGAAGCCTTCTTACAATTACTTAAAAGTATGGGGGTGCTTAGCTAAAGTAGTTATTTCGGATTCCAAAAAGGTCAAAATAGGATCTAAAACTATTGATTGTATTTTCGCTTTCTTATATATAAATCGAATATATCTGATATTCAGAAAAATACAATCATGGAATCAAGGAATGCATCATTCTTTGAAAATTTATTTCCATGGAAAGGAAAATTGAAAATAAGTTCAAATAAAAGAACTTATGATAATACTGATAGTAGCAATCATTAGGAAAAATATCCTAAAGATGAACCCAAACGCAGTATGAGACCAAAAGTTACAAAGTCTTTTGGTCCTGATTACGTAACTTATATGTTACAAGATGAACCTCAGACATTCAAAGAGGCAATGTCTAATCCAGAAGCACCCTTTTGGAAAGAAGCTATTAATAGTAAAATTGGGTCCATCATACACAATCATACCTGAGAGTTGGTAGACTTATCATCTGGTATGAAACCTCTCGGATGCAAGTGAATTTTTAGGAAAAAGCTAAAGGCTGATGGATCAATTGACAAGTATAAAGCCAGATTAGTGGCCAAAGGCTTCAAACAAAAAGAAGGAATTGACTTCTTTGATACCTATTCACCAGTAAGTAGAATAACATCTATAAGAATGTTAATCGCTTTTGCAGCCATTAACAATCTTGAAATTCATCAAATGGATGTTAAACTATTTTTCTAAATGGTGAATTAGATGAAGAAATATTCATGGAATAGCCTGAGGGATTTGTTGTTCTTGGACAAGAAAAGAAGGTGTGCAGACTTGTTAAATCCTTATATGGATTAAAACAAGCACTAAACAATGGCATATAAAATTTGATAATGTCATGTTATTAAATGGATTCAAAATAAATGAATGTGACAAATGTATATATGCCAAAACCCTGCCTGAAGGGTATGCGATAATCTGCTTATATGTAGATGACCTGTTAATCATTGGTAGGAATACTGAAATGATTAAACAAACAAAGAAAATGTTAATCAAACATTTTAACATGAAAAATATGGGTGTTGCAGATGTTATACTAGGGATTTGATTCACTAGAATATTTGAAAAAATAATATTATCTCAATCTCATTATATTAGAAAATATTAAATAAGTTTAACAAGTATGATACTAGCCTGGTGAAAACACATGTAGATGTTAATCTACATTTGGCTAAGTATAGAATATTCATGTATAATTGACAGTTTAATATATGTCATAAATTGCACTCGTCCTGACATAACATATGCTATCAATAAGTTGAGCAGATTCATAAGTAATCCAGGTCCAAGTCATTGAACAGCTTTAATAAGGATATTAAGATATCTACAATATACCCTAAGTTATGGATTACATTATTCAAGATATCCAGCTGTACTAGAAGGATATAGTGATTCAAATTAGATATCTAATGCAGAAGATACAAAATCCACTAGTGGATATGTATTCACCTTAGGAGGAGGTGCTGTGTTATGAAAATTTTTTAAGCAAACATGTATAGTTCGATCCACTATGGAATCTAAGTTTATTACTTTAGAGCTTCTGAAGAAGCAGAATGGCTTCGAAACCTTTTAGAAGATATTTCATGTCGACTAAAGCCTGTGTCTACAATATGCATATATTGTGATAGTCAGTTGGCAATTTGAGAGCACAAAATAAGATGTATAATGGTAAGTATAGACATATACATCGTAGACATAATACCATTAAGAAATTACTTGAAATTTATGTAATTTTCATTGACTATATTCAGTCAAAGAAAAACCTAGCGGATTCATTGATAAAGGGATTACCAAGAGATCAAGTAAATTGTTTATCAAGGGGAATGTGTTTAAAGTCTATAACAGAAAAATCTTCATAGTGGATACCTAACCTAATTGACTGGAGATCCCAAGATCTAGGTTCAAAAGGACAACTAAATTATGAAGAGATTTGCATAACACTAAGGATGTCTAATCCTACTCATTCCTATGATAATTGGTGTTACCTGCTAAAGGTATTAGGATAAGCATTATTTTTAATGATTCTTATGACATGAAAATCATATGGGGTATAGCAGGATACTCTTAATAAAAATCATATATGTGAGTGTGAAGTGGGCCAATTCTATGAGAATTTTACGGTCTTAATTTTCTAAAGCACTCATGAAATAAGGAGGTGTTCGGGGCCAAAATGAATACAATCATGAGAACCAAAAGAAAGCTCAGAAAAAAGTTGTGTGATTGTTATTGTTTTGGTTTACACAAAAAAACTGAAAAGTTCAAGACATCATATTCACTTTTTAGCAAGTAAACCCGATAACAACTCATTAAGAAAGGTTCAAAGCCACAGGCTACCTATCCTAATACAACTTCATTCATTATATTCTTTAAAGTGTCTACATATTCATTTGCATTAAAATCCTTTTTTATGAGGGATTGCCTTTGCTAATCTTTAATGATCTTTGATCAAAGTTCAATTTTTATTCATATGGGGGATTGTTGGGTAATGGGCTAAGGAAAAGTCTTTGTACACTGCCCTCGGTGTAGCAAGTCCTACGTGGGCTGCACCGCCTCTCCTGATTGGTCCACGTGGATCCTACGTGGCTGACGTGCCGGACGGTATAGTTCTGCTACGATGTTACGTTCTGATCGTGATGGCCATGAAAAGCGCTTCGCCTTTTTTAAAATTAGCGTGCAGACGAAAATGCCCTTTTCCTCCAGCCTACTTCTACCGCCATTTTTTCTTGGATTTCATCTGTGCAAGAAAAACTCTTTCTTCCCCCTCGCTCTGGCTTTCGGATGCTAAGGAATCAGTCAAAGGTTTAAGCACGATCCTACACCCTTGCTCTGAGAGTCCGGTCGAAAGAAAATATTTCAGCTTCGAGGCTGGAATACCTGGCTACTAAAGTCTTTGTACAAAAACTTCTGGAGGAAATGTCATCCGCAGCATGAAACATTCTTTCGTTATGAGGTTGTTGTGGTTTATGAGCTTGACGATAAAAAACTCTTTCTGATTGTAAAACATTTTTCTTGTGGATGATGGTGCCGCGGAGCGGGAGTCTGGGGTTGAGGTTGTGGTTTATGAGCTTGACGATGGCTTTCAGGATCTCCTACCAAATAAGATGGCGGGTAGAAGTAGGGTGTCGAATTATGGTGTCGTGGGTTTTGAACTAGGGTGTCGTGGGTTTTCAATTAGGGTGTCGTGGGTTTTGAACTAATGCTTTATCTTAACGTTTTCTGAATGAGTGTCGTAGGTTTTGAACTAGGGTGTCGTGGGTTTTCAACTAGGGTGTCGTGGGTTTGAACTAATACTTTGTCTTAATGTTTTTTGAATGGGTGTCGTAGGTTTTGAACTAAGGTGTCGTGGGTTTTGAACTAGGGTGTCATGGGTTTTCAACTAGGGTGTCGTGGGTTTTGAACTAATGCTTTGTCTTAACGTTTTTTGAATGTGTGTCGTAGGTTTTAAACTAGGGTGTCGTGGGTTTTGAACTAATGCTTTGTCTTAACGTTTTCTGAATGGGTATCGTAGGTTTTGAACTAGGGTGTCGTCGGTTTTGAACTAGAGTATCGTGGGTTTTGAACTAATGCTTTGTCTTAATGTTTTCTGAATGGGTGTCGTAGATTTTAAACTAGGGTGTCATGGGTTTCAACTAGGGTATCGTGGGTTTGAACTAATGCTTTGTCTTAACGTCTTCTGAATGGGTGTCGTAGGTTTTGAACTAGGGTGTCGTCGGTTTTGAATTAGGGTGTCGTGGGTTTTGAACTAATGCTTTGTCTTAATGTTTTCTGAATGGGTGTCGTAGGTTTTGAACTAAGGTGTCATGGGTTTTGAACTAGGGTGTCGTGGGTTTTGAACTAGGGTGTCGTGGGTTTTCAACTAGGGTGTCATGGGTTTTGAACTAATGCTTTGTCTTAACATTTTCTGAATGGGTGTCGTAGGTTTTGAACTAGGGTATCGTCGGTTTTGAACTAGGATGTCGTGGGTTTTGAACTAATGCTTTGTCTTAACGTTTTCTGAATGGGTGTCGTAAGTTTTGAAATAGGGTATCGTGGTTTTGAACTAGGGTGTCATGGGTTTTCAACTAGAGTGTCGTGAGTTTCAAACTAAGCCGAGCTCCCTTATCCTTCAGTCTCAATCGATGCTAACGGGACACTCATCATGCTTCAGCGAGTCTGAGCAATATACCGTACTCCGGCTGGAACTTATGAGTTCCACTTATCTCAGGGACGCTACACCTTAGCCTCGTCAAGATCACCAAAGACCCCCCAGGAGGATGGTCCGTTTGGTAAGGCTCATATGATAAGAGCGAATGGCAGGAAACACAAAAGTTACTAAAATTTATTTTTATTCATCACACAAAAAAAGATAAGAAGAAAAGAAAAGAAAAAAGTACAGGTGCCCTCACTGGGGCTTGTCATCTTCTCCGGGAGCTGCCGAGCTCCCCCCACGCTGTGGGGCTAACTCGGCAATCTTCCGCTAGGGATGCTATTTGCCCCTCCAGCCGGTTGTTGGTCCAACGCAGAAGCTCGATCTCTCTCATTGAAACGGCCAGGTATTGCTCGACCGCCTTTTGGAGTTGCTCGCGGTTTGCGAGCGACGACGCCAAGACCTTCGCATCGACAGTTACCATTGTGCGGTGGCTCCCATGGGGGCCAGTCGATCGCCCCTCGCCTCCAGAAGCCATCTCAGTATCCAAAAATTTTAGAAGATCAGCTGAAAAGGTGATTAACGATGACATTTCCCCATCCATATTTAAGCTACTCCTGGCGGGTGTTTCGATTGCCCGAGCCTTCAGCTTCGGCACCCCTATCATGGAAACTCGTCATGTGCCACCATCTCAGTGGGCGCTCACAGGAAATGAAAGGTTGCACCCCCCTCATGAATAGAAACCATTACTGAAGAGAGTGTGGGGAAACTAAATACTGCGACACCCTAGTACCAATGCTGCGATACCCCAGTTGAAACCTCACGACACCCTAGTTGAAAAGTCTTCAAGATCTCATTAACAATGAAATGATAATAGATGATGTAAGTATATCAAGAAACCTTTTCTAGTTGTTGATTTTAGAATTATATTAATCGGTTTACATTGCATTGGCAGATAATTGATGCCGGCCAGGAGTTTCTGATGCGCAACTGGACAGAGCATCCGGACCGATACCATAAGTGCATATTTGCATCAGTTTTCGTATCCGCTCTGTGTCTGACTTCTTCATCACCTGCTCATGAACTCGCTGGAACATCAGGGGCCTCGATATTTGACAATGTATCCGATGAAGATAAGGCCCAATTCTGGTTTCTTTTCACCATAATAAACTCCGATAACTCGCACTGGCATTTGGTTGCTGTCGACATGGAAAGAAAGGTGTTCATGCACCTGAATTCATTAAAACGCAACACCAAGTACAAGGCCAATGCAAAGAAATGGCATACAATTCTTGGCCACATATTCCATATCTACTGCGATAAGGAGGATGCGATGACTTGGCCGATGGAAGAGATTTCGGATTGCCCAAGCCAACCGGCCGGATCGCTGGATTGCGGCCTATACTGTCTGAGATACATGGAATGTCTTGCTCGACAGGACAATCCTGATATGAAGATGGATTTCACGGATGAGGAAGTCAGAGATTACCGGCGACAATTAGCTGCGACGATATTGAGAGAGGGCATGAACCAAAAGATCAGTGACCTTGTCAAAAAATGTTCTTAATTTTTTATTCTTCTTTGAATGAAAATTTAATGTAATTTATTCATATTAACACTGTTTCAGATTTAATGCAAATGCAAAAATTTTATATTGAGAACAGGGGTGTCCTCGATTTATTCGTATTTATGCCTTTTCTACTTCACAATTTCTTAAGTTTTCATATATGATGTCGTAAATTGAACACTAGAATATCGTAAATTGAGCACTGGGTGTCGTCGCGCTAAAAGCTTCGGTGTCGTATGATTTTGCCTTTCGCTTTTGGGTATCGTCACGGTAGAGCTAGGGAGTCGTTAGCCCAGAGCTGGGGTGTCATCGCGCTAAAAGCTTCAGTGTCGTACGATTTTGCCTTCCGCCTTTCGGGTGTCGTCGCGTAGAACTAGGGAGTCGTTAGCCCAGAGCTTGGGTGTCGTCGCGTTAAAAGCTTCGGTGTCCTTTCGTGAGTACTGGGATGTCGTAGGATTTGCCTTTCGGGTGTCGCCGCAGTAGAGCTAGGGAGTCGTTAGCCCAGAGCTGGGGTGTCGTCGAGCTAAAAGCTTCGGTGTCGTACGATTTTGCCTTCCGTCTTTCGGGTGTCATCGCAGTAGAGCTAGGGAGTCATTAGCCCAGAGCTGGGGTGTGTCGTGCTAAAAGCTTCGGTGTCGTACGATTTTGCCTTCCGCCTTTCGGGTGTCATCGCGGTAGAACTAGGGAGTCGTTAGCCCAGAGCTTGGGTGTCGTCGCGCTAAAAGCTTCCATGTCCTTTCGTGAGTACTGGATGTCATAGGATTTTGCCTTTCGGGTGTCACCGCGGTAGAGCTAGGGAGTCGTTAGCCAGAGCTGGGTGTCATCGCGCTAAAAGCTTCGGTGTCGTACGATTTTGCCTTACGCCTTTCGGGTGTCGTCGCGGTAGAGCTAGGGAGTCGTTAGCCCAGAGCTTGGGTGTCATCGCACTAAAAGCTTGTGTCCTTTCATGAGTACTGGGATGTCGTAGGATTTCGCCTTTCGGGTGTCTAGAGCTAGGGAATCGTTAGCCCAGAGCTGGGTGTCGTCGCGCTAAAAGCTTCGATGTCGTACGATTTTGCCTTTCGCCTTTCGTGTCTCATCGCAGTAGAGCTAGGGAGTCGTTAGCCCAGAGCTTGGGTATCGTCGCGCTAAAAGCTTCGGTGTCCTTTCGTGAGTACTGGGATGTCGTAGGATTTCACCTTTCGGGTGTCGCGTGGTAGAGCTAGGGAGTCGTTAGCCCAGAGCTGGGGTGTCGTCGCGCTAAAAGCTTGATGTCGTACGAAGTGTCGTCACGGTAGAGCTAGGGAGTCGTTAGCCCAGAGCTGGGGTGTCGTCGCGCTAAAAGCTTTGGTGTCCTTTCGTGAGTTCTGGGATGTCGTAGGATTTCGCCTTTAGGGTGTCGCCGTGGTAGAGCTAGGGTCGTTAGCCCAGAGCTGGGGTGTCGTCGCGCTAAAAGCTTCGGTTACGATTTATTTCGGGTGTCATAGAGCTAGGGTGTCGTTAGCCCAGAGCTTCGGTGTCCTTTCGTGAGTACTGGGATGTCGTTAGCCCAGAGCTTCGGTGTCGTAACAGTGCAAGCGTATTCGTAAATATCAATTCTTCTTGGCAGACGAGATGAGCACTTCATTTGACTGAAAAAGACACCCTAGTTAGAAAGCACTTCATTTGCGACCAAGATACCCTAGTTAGAAAGTTACGACACCCGTGTTTTATATATGCTCCTGTGTAAGTTGACTCAATACATAAGCATCAAATTCGTCCATCAAAGTTTCGAAAGGTGGTACAATTCTTTCCTTGTCCTCTCCGGTGTTAATTGACTGCATACAAGTCTGCCTGTTGCTTGAAGCAGCTCTTATTTCATTTTGCATTGTGGAGCATCAACGGTTGCCTTGACAGATTTTTCTTGATCTTTTTGACTTCTTCTCGACTCCACTCTTTAATCTGTTCTCTCTTGGGCGACCTTTCGTCCTAATTTGTTCAGGATCTTGAATTACAAGCTCTGTACCTGGCTTAGCTGCGCAGTTGGCATCCACGACAATTTTGAATATAGGTGTTAGACCATCCATCACTAAATTAAATGCATCTTCAGACATGGAGGCTATCTCTGCGAGCTTCATCATCCGATGACTCAGCAAACTATATCTACAATCAATAACATAATATTATCGAAAACATATATTAAGACATTTCAATTAAAAAATTGTCACTGCGTACCGTGATTTTCGTGTGCTTTTATCATAACCTTCAGTATTGCAGTCGAATTCGTCGAATTGGTATTTCATGTCCTTGCACCATCTCTTCAAGAAGTATTTATCTGGTAAACGAAATACGTCACTTTGATGAAGAACCAACAAGGCATGCCTACACAGGTACCCCTTGAACTGAAAGGATCGGCACTGGCATTGGACATCCTCAATATTTCTATCGTATGACACGATATAATCTTTGATCATCTCCTTGCCGATTCCATCGACTTCAATCCTTTCATACGACTTTACAGAATATACACAACAGTTGCCAGCTTCCTTGATCAATTTAGTATTTGATGCAGCCATTTCAAGGATCTCATTCTGAAATTTTTTGAAAATGCGCCTTGTATACCTTCCTGCAGCTTGTCTCTCAAAAGGTGATGATGTCTTTAGGAAAGCAATCGTTTGCAATGTCCTATTATCTTCCTCATTTTCGGCCTCGTACCTTTTTTCAAGGCATCTTCGTACTTACCTATGAACTCCGTTAGTGTAGTCTTCGAATTTATAAACCCATCGAAGAAGTGATTTATGCCCTCGCTCCTTTGTGAAGATGACATCCCTGTTCATAATTTTGTCAACAAAAAAAAGCGTTGAACGCGAACATGAACCAAAGACAATGACATACAAACCTGCGAAGAATGTATCCTTTAGGTAAACTGGGACCCATTTATCCCGACATTCGTAAAGGACATTGAACCAATCTATAGACTTGCATTCTTTATATTTCTCCATAACATGTGCCCACCTTTCCTCGAATGACTGTATGGTCAATGAATCATATATCGCCTCATCGAAATCAACCATAAACTTGGGATTTGCTATGCAAATGTGGCCAATCTTTTCAGGTATCTTCTTCAATATATGCCAAAGACAAAATCGATGTCGTGTGTTAGGAAAAACTTCTTTGACAGCAGCCTCGATTGCCTTATCTTGGTCAGTTATTATGGCAATAGGTGCTTGACCACCATTTGCATCCAGCCATGCCTGAAAAACCCATTTATATGTCTCAGTACTCTCATCAGACAACAATGCGCAACCAAGCAAGGTGGACTGTCCATGATGGTTGACCCCGACGAATGGACAAAAAGGCATTTGATATCTGTTTGTCAAGTAGGTTGAGTCAAAGCTTAGAACATCACCGAAGTATGTGCATGCCAATCTTGACCTTGGATGAATCCAGAAGACAGACCTCAGATGACCATTATCATTGAGGTCTAAGGTATAGAAGAAATTGGGATTTCTGAGTTGCATTTCGGTGAAATGAATTACCATCGACTGAGCATCTCCTTCTTTCAGCTTAGACTGACGTTCGCGACAAATGAAATTACGAGCATCCTTCTCGGTGAAATCCAATTGTCTTCTGCCCCCTTTTCTCCTTGCTATGGCAGAGTATATCTGAGTTGTCGGAACATTCACGGCATGTAAATTGCTGATCTCTGCCTTCTCTGGTGTGCTGATCCTCCTATGCGACCGTAGATAACCAGTTGATGTTATGGACATCCCATGGTTATGTTCTAGAGAAACCTCAACCAATATCCACTTACCACTTGTAGCATTCAGTCTTGCTTTTATGGATGCCATACAATCAACTTTCCCAGTATCCCTATGATTCATACTCTTCTCTGTTTTTCTAGATTTTCCTTGCCTCCAACACGCCAGGTGCTTGAAGCAAAGTTGTTTTTTGTTGTTGGCCCTGCTACACACTGTTGTGATTCCAAAACCAACTCTTTTCGCGTATCCATTGTAGAAAGTATATACATCATCTGCTGAATTGAATTCCATTCCAGTTTGAGGAACTACAGTATCATCCACTGCATTTGGAGCGATGGGTGAAGGTGCACGGCCGGGAGTGTTATCGATTTCTTTCCGATCTATAATTTCAGCATCGTCTGTGGAAATATAGGCACACAGTCATGAACAATGATATCCATAGATTTAGTTGTCAATATATCCTGACAAAGGATTAGGACACGAAGGTTAAAACAATACGACACACTTGAAGAAATATAATTATGATTGAACCTCAGATACCAGGAATACATGCCATCTATGATCTGAATTCAGAAGTCACGACACCCCAGTTTACAAAAAATGACACGAAGCTGTAAAATTACGACACCAATTCATAACACATTGAGGAAGGGCCTAACGACACCAAGGTTCAGATATTACGACACCGTAGCTGAAAATGTTCAGACAGGAACTAACGACACCCCATATAAAAAATAACGATACCCCCCTTAGCAGTTAAAGACACCCAGAGAACAACCTACGACACCCCGGAAAGCAACAAACGAAGATCGCGAAGGTTATAATCACGGGTGTCGTAGCGTTGTCGCTAGGGTGTCGTCACGTTTCAACTAGGGTGTCACGAAGATTTTTGGGCGAATTCCTCTTGGGGGTCGCGGGCCTTCTCTCCAGGGTCAGTTAAAACCTTGCGACACACCATTTAGTAGTTAAAGACACCCCAGAGAACAAACTACGACACCTGGAAAGCAACAAACAAAGATCGCAAAGGTTATAAACATGGTGTCGTAGCGTTGCCGCTAGGGTGTCATAACGTTTCAACTGCGTGTCTCGAATGATTTCTGGCCGAATTCCTCCTTGGGTATCGTAAGGTTATAAGCACTGGTGTCGTAGGAGTTGTCGCTGGGGTGTCATGATGTTTGAACTGAGGGGATTCTCTCTATGGTCAGATATAAGCACGGGTGTCGTAAGGGTTAAACTGGGGTGTCACGAAGGATATTCGGCAGAATTTCTCCTGCGGTGTCGCGGGGCTTCTCTCTATGGTCAGTTTTAAGCATGGGTGTCGTAGCATTGGTGCTAGGGTGTCGTGAGGTTTCAACTGGGGTGTCGCAAAGGATTTTCGACAGAATTTCTCCTGCGGTGTTGCGGGGCTTCTCTCCATGGTCAGTTTTAAGCACGGGTGTCGTAGCATTGGTGCTAGGGTGTCGTGAGGTTTCAACTGGGTGTCGCGAAGGATTTTCGGCCAAATTCCTCTAGGGTGTCGCGGGGATTCTCTCCGTGGTCAGTTATAAGCATGGGTGTCGTAGCATTGGTGCTAGGGTGTCGTAAGGTTTCAACTGGGGTGTCGCGAAGTATTTTCGTCTGAATTCATCCAGGGTTGTTGCGGGGCTTCTCTCCATGGTCAGTTTTAAGCACGGGTGTCGTAGGCTTTTCTCCACGGTGTCTTAACAGTAAATCTGGGGTGTCGTAGCTTTTATGGCGATTGAAACGCTCTGACGACACCCGAGTTCATAAGTTATAACATCCTAGTTAAAAAAGTACGACATTCGTGCTACAAAACACTAAACTCTAAGGAAGTTACCCGTGCATTAAACGGTTTGGTCACACATTAACTTCCTCTAACGATAAAAAATAGTTGGTGTAATAAAGGAGCTTTACAAAGAAGTGAGAGCAAGGACTTTTTACTTCCTGCTGCGGATGACATTTTCTCCATAGGTTTTTGTACAACGACTCCAGTAGCTGAAATATTTTCTTTCGACTGGACTCTCAGAGCGAGGGCGTAGGATTGTGCTCAAACCTTTGACTGATTCCTTAGCATCCGAAAGCCAGAGCAAAGGGGAAGAAAGAGTTTTTCTTGCACAGATGAAATCCAAGAAAAAATGGCGGTAGAAGTAGGCTGGAGGGAAAGGGCATTTTCGTCTGCACGCTAATTTAAAAAAAAAGGCGAAGCGCTTTTCATGGCCGTCATGATCAGAACGTAACATCGTAGCAGAGCCATACCGTCCGGCACGTCAGCCACGTAGGATCCACGTGGACCAATCAGGAGAGGCGATGCAGCCCACGTAGGACTTGCTGCACCGGGGGCGGTGTACAAAGACTTTTCCATGGGCTAATAGGCCTTGAATACCCAAATGGGCCTTGAAAGCCCATTACCTCCTTATATGTGTGCATGAGAAATTGAGAAGACATTTAGTCCCACGTCGAAAAAATTAAGAAAAGGAGGTTCACTTATATGAAAACATCTTCCTTCATGCTTAAGTTCCTTAGGCTCATCACACACGCACACGCGTGTGCGAAAGGCGCAATGGGAGCTTTATAGGCGCACTTTGCACTTCGCACCGCATCACCGCGAGGAGCTTGAGGGGCTTTAAATTTTTTCTAGATTATAAGGATTTGATGGTGGAAACTGATCAGATTAAGATGAGGGGTTGAGATCAAACGATGTACCGATGTGATTGATCAAAGCAGTATTGATCGACTGATCATGGCTTAGATTGATCGTAGCCATTGATAAAAAGACCGTTGAACTGTTGATCATCTGTTGATCGGTCAATCGTTGACCACCAGTGGATCGTTGGAGATAAGACATTGTTCTGATCTTCCTATCGCTGATCTTCCTATCGCCTATCCGATCAGGCTGTTGGAGATAAGACATCGTTCCAATCTTGAAACGGTGTATCAAGGCCATGCAACCACCTATCGGATCACATGATCATCAGATCACGATGGTGAAACGATATATCGGGACGTGGATTGGCTTATTTGATCGATTGATCATCATATCACGATGTGAAATGATGTATCAAGGGTTGGTAGTTAATCAAATTCGATCAATTCAATTCAATCAATTAAACCCATAAGAATGCATCCAAAAGACACCTAAAGGCTATAAATAGGACTTAACTTTTGTATTTTATTCAATTCAATCAATCCTAAATTTCTTTCCTCTCTTAAGCATTTGCATACTCTCCTTAGGAAAGTATAGCTATAGTGCATAGAAAAAGAGAACATTCTTGGTTCAAATTTTTGGTGAATTGTAGTGCTCATTCATCAAAAGAAGATAGTTGTATCCTGAGAGACAATCGTCATACAAACCGTAAGCATCTTTGTAGGATAAAATTATCTTAAGGACATACAGTGTAACTCTAGACTCAGTCTTATCAATTAAGTAGCCACAATCTGCGCAAACAGTTAATATACAAGCATGAGTTTTCCTAGTTTTATTTAAAGTAAGGGGTCATACTTAGGCAGTCCAGCAAAATAGACGGCCGCCATGACTAAAATCTCTTGTCTAATTACCTTCTCGAATCAAATAAATAAATAAATGGGAGCAGGGGACCCCAAATATGTCAAAATATTTCTCTACCAAACAAAAGATATGATAAATTTTTTTAGCAGCGGTAGAAATGCTATCATGCTAGCAAAGAATTTTCACACCAGAATTTGTAGGACGGCAGGATCGCATGTACTATATATATATTCTCCGGCCAAAAGTTCTAACAAGCAAGCGCATAAATAAGAAAGAAAAAATAATAATTTTGATAAACGCAATCGAATTACTTCACTCTTGTGTCGCTTTGGAAAACAAAGAGATCCCTAATTAATGGCCAGCTACTCCATCTACATATCAGATATAGAAAATTCTTTTAGACCAAAAAGTTTCATTCTGATCACTAAATCTTGGCAAGACTCTCTTATCGACGTGCTTAATTAAGTTCATACTCTTGAACATAAATACCTGTAGATTTTTTTTAAAAATATGTACGTTTAAGACCCTATAGTCTTCCAATTCTGCACTAACCTATTCTGGAACAAAAATAATCTAAATAATAGTACTTTTTTTTTGGTTACAAACGAGCGATCATATAATTCTAGAATGAGTCAGCCCAGATACATCAGAAGTTAAGATCTGCTGTAAAATAATCGGACATGGGTCGCCTGGCTTCCAATTCCATGGACCCGCATGTTGAGCAGCAAAGGTCGCCACCCAGTCCGCCGCCGAGTTGGCCTCACGATAAGTGTGGCGGATCTGAGCAGAATCAAGCTCCCGCAACATAACCAACAGTCCCTCAGAATCGGATTTGAGGAATCATCTATATAGCTCTCCTCTAATAACCAAGAAATAATAGTCATAGAATCCCCCTCAATCATGATCTTAGGAGCATGGAGGATCCTAACAGCAAACGAGAGCCCTGCCCAAGCAGCACCAAGCTCCGACAAAGAAACAGTTGAGTCCAGGGATCCAAAGCCTCCCGCTGCCAATAGATCACCCATCGGACCCCGGATGATGAAAGCAGATCCAGCAGCTCTGTCCCGGACACTCCCATCAAAGTTAATTTTGACATACCCTGGAGGGGGGCTCCCAAGAGACAAAAACCGTACGACGGTTCGCTGTCGGAACAGCAGGGGAGCCCCAAAGGCCAGAGGAGTCAAAATTAACATCATGAAAGGCACGGGCACATTCCGAAGTCAATAATCTAATCTACCTCACAATCCTGTGAAAGGAAAACCTATCGTCGGAGAATATGATCTGATTCCTCGACAGCCATATATAATAAGCAGTAACAGACCAAAGACCACGCTTGCTCATAGGACCGCTCGGATATCCTGAAGGAAAAATGAACGCGAGAAATCCATTACCTCCATATCCCTAGGATAGCCCATAAGAGTCCAGATCCTTCTCGCTCTGGAGCAACAAAATATAGCATGGTCCACAAATTCATCCACCTGCCTACACAGAGGACAGCTCGGCTGAATAGGCAGACCCCTCCGAGAAAGAAGGAGGCAAGTAGGAAGACAGTCCCAAAGAATCTTCTAGATGAATAACTGAACCCTGGGGAGAACAGGAAGCTTCCAAATCCAAGCTGCATCCTCCGTGTGCTGAGCCTGCGGCCTATATATGTCCATAAAATCCCTAATGGGAGCCTTGGGGAGACAAGATCGCTGCCAAATCCTGGAGTCAACAGAGGAATCAGGTAAAAGAGGCATCGAGAGAATCCGACGAGAAAGCTCCTCCCCAAAAAACCGGGTCACCGAGGTTGTGTGCCATGAGCGGGATTTAAGGAGATAAGATCCTGAACCCTAAGATTAGGGGAATATCCATGTTGGTAAAGGAGGGCCACCGCATAAGGGGGAGCTCAGAAATCCAGGTATCATTGACAGCATCAATAGACCAGCCATCACCAATTATCCAAGAGGTATTGTGCATAATGAGCTGACTATGTCTACAAATCTCCTTCCAATAGGAAGAGGAACCACGAGGCAGTATAATAATCGAACCAGAAACCCAGTCACCGTATCTCGCATGCATCACAGAACTCCATAAACTATGAGGCTCCAAAAGGAATCGCGAGGCTGTTTGGCAAGAAGAGCTTCTCTTCTAACAATCAAGGACTGAATCCCCAGACCACCTTCATTAATAGGCATGCAGATCCTATCCCAAGCAACTAGATGAATACCATGTCCCTCCTGCGTCGAAGCCCAAAGAAAATCTCTGAAACATCTCTCAATCCTCCTCAGGCAAGTAATCGGCAGAACGGCATTCGAAAGGAGATACACAGGAAGAGAAGAGAGGACAGAATAAATGATAGTGATCCTAGCCATCATAGACAGACTAGTCATCTGCCATCCCTCAATACGCTGGCGGACCCATCGCTCGATTTCTGCAAAGTCAGAACAGCGAGCCCGTCTGCCAGTAATGGGGATCCCCAAATACTTGAAGTGATCCGACCGAGTAGTGATACCTGATAACTCCATAATGGCCTCCCTAGTAGATCTAGGGGTCTTGGGGCTGAAGCAGATAGAAGACTTAAGAAAATTTACCCTCTGGCCCGACGCCTGACAGTAACGCTGCAGAATGAATGAAAAGAAGCAGCATTGTCAATAGAAGCCTGCCCCAGAAGAATACAGTCATCAGCAAAAAGAAGATGAGAAATCAGAGGGCCCTCTCTCCCAGCCATGAATGGAACAATCCGATTCTCCTGCTGAGCAAGATGAAAGGCACGAGAAAGATCGTCTGCGGCAAGAATAAATAACAAGGGGGATAAAGGACATCCCTGCCTCAAACCCATGGAAGAGTGGAAAAATTCAGTAGGGCTCCCATTGATGAGCAAAGAAAAGGAAGGCCTCAGAATACATGCCATAATCCATTCAATAAAAAGAGCATCAAAACCGAACTCCTGGAGGGTGCACTTCAGGAAAACCCAGCTCATTCTGTCATAAGCTCTCTCCATATCCAGCTTCACTGCCATGAGACTTCTTCTCACAGGGGCTCTTTGAAGATCATGCATGAACTCCTGAGCAATGAGGACGTTGTCCGATATAGAACGCCCTTTAATAAAAGCCCCCTACTCTATAGAAATAAGACGGGGGATCACAAGCCGAAGACGGCCAACCAAGAGGCGAGCACAAACTTTATACAGAGTAGTGCAAAGGCTAATAGGTCTGAAGTGCTGCGGAAGAGAGGCGTCGGACTGCTTGGGAACCAACGTAACAAGAGTCCGGTTCCATTCCAAGGGAATTTGCTTCAGTTGGAAGACAATTTGAATGGCCTGAATAACCTCTTGTCCAATGATGTCCCAATAGTGGCGATAAAATAGAGGAGGAAAACCATCAGGCCCTGGAGCCTTGTCCGGACCGAGCTCCCAAAGGGCCTCCCGAATCTCTTCAGCAGTGACAGGTCTGCATAGCTTTTCATTATCCTGTGTGGAAACCCTTCTGGAATCAGGAACCCTGACCACCGGATCCCCATCAGCAGAGGAATCAGCCCATCTGGATTGAAAGAACTGGAGAAGCATATTCCGAATAGAATGGTAATCCTCCTGACCATGCCCCTCTGTGTCAACTAGTCTCCGAATCCTGTTCACGGCCCAGCGCTTTAAGGTAGCCTGATGAAAGAATCTGGTATTACAATCCCCCTCACAGATCCACTGCGCCCTAGACCTCTGTTTCCAGTACATCTCCTGTTGGCGAAGCAGAGAATGGTGACGAGCAAGCAGTTCTCGCAGAGAGAAAAGGTCCGAATCCAAAAGAGATCCATCCAAATCCTCCTTACCCTGAAGAACAGTAATATCAGCTTCCACCAGATCAATCTGTCTATCCAAGTTCCCCACTTCAAGCCTATTCCATTTGGAAAGACGTCGTCTGGTCAGCATAAGACGACGAGAGAGACGGTAAATGGCATTGCCCCTGATCGGAAGATGCCAAATTTGAGTAATAATGGACCGAGCCCCCGAATGGGCTGTCCAGAAATGCTCAAATCTAAACTGTCTAGGCTGGTGCACATCAGCCTCAGTAGAGATCAAAATAGGACAGTGATCCGAAGCAATCCTGGGCAAGTGGGAAACAGAAGCCGCAAGATGCATATGAAGCCATTGGGCCGTAGCCAAAGCTCTATCGAGTCTCTCCCAAACATGAGCTGAGCCCTGACGGTTATTACACCAAGTAAACTGGGTTCCAGAATACCCCAAATCCATCAGATTAGAAGACCGAATAAAGGAATTGAATTCATTAATATCAGCTGAGGCCGAAACCCGTCTGCCCCCACGTTTTTCCTTAGCCTCAGTGATACAGTTAAAATCTCCCGCAACAATGGTAGGGAGACCTTGATCAAGGAGGGAAAGAAGCTCAGCCCAAAGGATTCGTCTCTCTCTATAATCCGTACTGGCATAAACCGCCGAAAGCAGCCAGGGGTCAGAGGACCCCATAGAGATAAGAAGACCAATCTGCTGGTTGCACTGATGAAAAGCTTCAACCGAAACAGCAGAATCACGCCATATGGCCAATATACCCCCCGACATCCCTTCAGCCTCCACCGCATACGAAGACCAAGATCGGGAAATCTGTCTCCGAAGCCGGGCCAGAGTATCCCCCGACAATCTGGTTTCCAACAGCACACATATATCAAACTTATATAATTGCATCAATCTATTAAAAGAGGATCGAAAGGAAGGCTTTCGAGCTCCTCGAGTATTCCATATAAGAATCTTCATTAATTATTGGAGGAAACTGGGACCCCTCCCTGGTCCTCCATCATAACCATATCAGGAAGGCACTGACTAGCAAGGGAGCCCCCATCAGTCATCATTAGAGAGTCAGTCTTCGGTCCATCCGCAACAACATCTAGATTAACCGAGTGCCGACTCATAGATTCTTCACCTGAGACCACACAGACAACCCTACATTCATCTCAGCGCTGGGCTGACTCACCTCCTGATCAACTCCAGAAGAGCACTGCGATAATGACAGGTTGACAGGAAAATAACGAGCAGCCTCAGTATTCTTTGGCAGAGCAACTTTACATTTGCCCTTCCTTTTAACAGTTTTGGGGTTAGTTCTCGGAACAGGACTCTCGACAGGTCTAGCCCTTTTCAAGGGGCCAGGAAAAGCGTCCCCGCTGCCTAGATCACTGCCACAAACCACACCCAAACTAGAAGAAGAGAAAGGATTGGTAATTGGCAGAAATGATTCGGATCCAATTTCAGCTTTACTGAACTTACTGAACTTATTTCCTTCCTTCAGCTTAATCTTCTCAATTGCTACAGTACCGGCACGGGAGGAAACCAGCACTGTGACGAATGCTGGAGAAGCCTCCATCCCTCTCTTTTGCATCTCACCTCCAGATTCAATTGGGACTGCATCCGAGACAACCACCGTCTTTGTCGACAGTGGCACTTTCCGGCGGGCGACCTTGACCGGCATCCTCCACTCGTCAACGCCAGTCGCCGTAGGCCGCTGCTTATCCTTAACCATCTGAGGCACTGGATCACAGCCGGGAGCACCAGGATTAGACATCGATGTAGGCTTCTTCCTCATCTCCCTCGATGAACCAGGGACATCCCGGCGTTGACGAACAGCAGTCAGCCAGGATCCGAAAACAGGGGAAGAGGAATCATCATCCTTACTTGATCCAGCCGGCACAGAACACGGACCTTCCAGATGAAGCGATCCGCAGCTGGAGCAAAATCCTTCAAGAGCTTCATAGACAAACTGCTGCCTGAAGGGAAGATTTAAGCCCTGAACACGGGTACCCGGCCGGAGAGAACGCCGGAGATCCACCCGCAAGCAAACTCTGGCAAACCCTCCTCTGCTTTTGGCCAGAGTCGACGAATCAACACAGTGGAATTGGCCAGCCGTCTCAGTGATCATCCTGAGGAAATCCTCCTTCCAAAATTCCAGAGGAAGGTTTGGTAATCGCAGCCAAATAAGGGCAAAGGGGGTGGCATCCGTAGTCGGAACGAACTCCGGCTTCCACCTTTCCATTGCGATAATTTGTCCATTGATGATCCATGGACGATTCATCACCTGATCAGCAGCCTTCGGATCTTCGAAAAGGAATATGTGGCATCGAAATGCCAGGCTAACAGGTTTGATATCCCCCTGAATTCCGGCACGGCGAAACTCCCTCACATACGCCTCCGCTGGAACCCATTTCATAAACGACCGAATGATGAGAGCACGCGAGTGCCAGTCCACCATCTCTGCCTTCAAATCGTCCATCGGAACGCTGACCACCTTCGGATAAACTGATTCCAGTCGCGAGACTTCAGCCGGCGCCGGAGACGACGAGACCCAAACGAACCCTGTTGAGCTGAACTTCTGCCCAGCACCACGGACCCCCACAGCTCCATCAGATGCCATAGATGGCAAGGGGACAGTAGAGAGGAGATCCTCCGCAAGAGCCGCAGCCGGAGTCAAAGATGATCGCCAGAGATCAGCACAGTCAAGGGTCGAGCACGAATCGCAAAGCAAACCAGCAACCAGAAGCCGGAGCTCTCACACGCACGAACCTCAAAGCATGCTAAAAAAAAAAATACTTTTTTTAATAATATAGTACTTCAAGAACCAGGGATTTGGTGTTCACCGATGTAGCATTTTTTTTTTGTGACAGGGTTTATTATCAGCAGGCGTAGATACATCAGCTGGTACGACTGAGTGGGCTATGACGCTCCTACTCAACAACCCAAAAGCATTGAAGAAGGTGAGGGACGAGATTGACGCACAGGTAGGAAAAGAGCGCCTGCTAGAGGTATCGGATCTCTCAAAGCTTCCATACCTCCAATGTGTCATCACCGAAACTCTTCGGCTGTACCCAATAACCCCACTACTTTTGCCTCATGAATCATCCCAAGAGTGTGTTGTCAGAGGCTTTCATATTCCTCATGGAATGATGCTGCTGGTCAATGCATACTCGATTCATAGGGACCCCAAGGTGTGGGAGGAGCCCACAAAGTTTATACCGGAAAGATTTGAGGATGGAAAAGGTAAAGGGAAGCTGATGATCCCCTTTGGGATGGGAAGGAGAAGGTGCCCAGGTGAAGGCCTAGCAGTGAGGTTGGTGTTGGATAATGAGCCAAAATATGCCTAAATACCCTAATGGGCCTTGAAAGCCCATCACCGCTCTTTAGTGTGTGAATGAAAAATTATGGGGACATTTAGTCCCATATCGGAAAGAACAAGAAAGGAAGGTTCACTTATATGGAAACCACTTCCTTGAAGCTTAAGTTCCTTAGGCTTACCATAAGTGGAGAGCTTAGCATCACCCTCGCGCTCGCGCGTGTGCGAAGGGCGCTTTGTAGGCGCACTTTGCATGAGCGCGAGGAGCTTAAGAGGCTTTAAATTTTTTCTAGATCATGATGATCCGACGGTGGAGACTGATCGGATCAAGATAAGGGGCTGAGATCAATTGATCGTTGATCGATCGGATGAAGGGTCAAGATGTGGTGATCAAATCATGATCGCGATCCAACGGTTGACACCCGTCGGTTGACCAGTCAACAGGACCGTCGGTTGACCAGTCAACAGGATGGTTGGTAATAAGGCATCCGTCCGATCGTCGGTTGGTGATAAGGCACTCATTCGATCGTCGGATAGAGATAAGTCAACGGTCCGATCATGAAAAGACATATCAAAGACATGCAACCGCCTATCTGATAACGTGATCATCAGATCACGATGATGAAAAGGCTTATCAGGATAAGGATAGGCTTATCTGATCGGCTGATCTTTATATCACAGCCATGAAAAGGCTTATCCGATCGCCTGATCTGAAGATCACAATGTCTAAAGGGCATATCAAGGGTGATCAGCCCTTAACCCTCACATCCTTTGATTTTAGAATTTAAATTAAATTAAATTCGTAGGGTTGCTTTCAAAGGGTACCTAAAACCTATAAATAGGACCCTAGACCTAAGCATTTTATTTATCCCAAGCCATTCCGAATTGAGTTCAATTTGAATCAATTCTAGTCTTCTCCTCTCTTAGGCATTTGCATACTTTCCTAAGGGTAGTATAGCAATAGTGCATTGAAAAGAAAGTAGCATTCTTGGTTCGATATTTTTGGTGAATTGTAGTGCTGCTTTCATCAAAAGGAGACTGTTGTATCCTGGGAGACAATCGTTATACTGACCGAAGCACCATTGCAGGATGAAATTGTCTTAAGGACATAGAGTGAAACTCTAGCCTCAGTCTGATTCATTAGGTAGCCACCATCTGCCAACATACACCCACCAACAATCTTAAGATAATTTCTCGTACTACTGAAGTGTTGCTGCAGATGGCTACTATGACGATATCAGTTCAAGCCGAGAGACCGAAAAAATTCTCTGGCACGGACTTCAAGAGGTGGCAACAAAAGATGCTGTTCTACCTCACAACTCTGAACCTGGTCAGAGTGCTGAATGAAGATCCGCCTGTCCTGAAGGAAGGGGAGACCGACAAGCAAGTCATTGCTGCGGTGGAGGCATGGAAGCACTCAGACTTCCTTTGCAAGAACTATATCCTGAATGGTCTGGACAATACCCAGTACAATGTGTACAGCAGTATTGCTACTGCCAAGGAGTTATGGGCATCCCTGGACAAAAAGTACAAGACAGAGGATGCTGGACACAAGAAGTTTGTGGTTGGAAGGTTCCTAGACTACAAAATGGTCGACCACAAAACTATTATGGAGCAAGTCCAAGAGCTCCAGATCATCCTGCATGAGATACATGCAGAGAAAATGTCTCTTAGTGAGTCATTCCAGGTAGCTGCTATCATAGAGAAGCTACCACCACTATGGAAGGACTTCAAGAACTACCTGAAGCATAAGCGGAAGGAGATGGGACTTGAAGACCTAATTGTCCGCCGGAGAATCGAGGAGGACAATAAGAGCCAAGACAAGAAGACAGGAGAACAATCTGCTGAGCCAAAGGCCAACCTCATAAAAGAAAGAAAGAAACACAAGTTTCCAGGCGAAGGCTTTAAACAGAAGAAGGGCAATATAAATTCAAGAGAAAGTACTTTGTTTGTGGAAAGTAAGGATACAAATCCAAGGACTGCCGTTTCAAGGATAAAGAAAGGAAAGAGGTCAACATTACTAAAACCCTATCCAAAAAGGTATCCGAGATGATGCTGTCAACTGTTGTATTTGAAGCAAACATGGTTGACAAAGCAAATGAATGGTACATCGACACTGGAGCTACCAGACATGTCTGCTCTGATAAAAGTATGCTCTCATCATATACTCCTATCAATGGTAGAAATTTGATCATGGGTAACTCCGCTACATCCAAGATAGAAGGACTTGGCTGCATCGTTATGAAGATGACATATGACAAGGAGCTTCTACTGAA